>BDMB01000003.1:5392917-5609874 GCA_016859785.1 Macrotyloma uniflorum
TAATGGTTTACAGAATCACAAATGGTGACCAAAGGAGTGAACCATCCTTCCAAGGTTCCCCTCATACAACTGAATTTTTGCTTGATTTTCTGGAACTAATGAATATGAATGCTTCCTCTTCTACCTAAGCCAAGTCGATAATCTTATCAACTTTAGCAGCTCAATCAATTCTATAACTATAACTAGCTATTCTCTGGCCCCATCAGTTTCAATTGCTGAAAGTTCAACTTTGCTGACTTGTCCACAAATTTGAAATTAGGAATGAGATGAGATAACGTGCTTTCATATAAATATTCATCCTTTCATATTAATTTTTATAATTATTCTTTCTTAATAATATTTGTGAATTTTTCCTTTACCGATTTAATGTTTAAGATATTATTGTTATTCGGTTGCACTTAAACAAGAAAAGTTGTATTCTTTTGTTTAAGAACAATCGGTAATAATAGTATCTTGGGCATTAATTCGGTAGAGGGGGAGTTGATAAAATTATTAAGAGTGACTATGAAGATTAATTTGGAGGATATAAATATATACAATATTAAAAAATTTGAAATTAGGGATGAGATGAGATAGTGTCCTTTCATATAAATATTCATCCTTTCATATTAACTTTCATAATTATTCTTTCTTAATAATATTTGTGAATTTTTCCTTTACCGACTCAATGTTTAAAATATTATTGTTATTCGGTTGCACTTAAACAAGAAAAGTTGTATTCTTTTGTTTAAGTACAATCGGATAATAATAGTATCTTGGGCATTAATTCGGTAGAGGGAGAGTTGATAAAATTATTAAGAGTGACTATGAAGATTAATTTGGGGGATAGAAATATATACAACATTAAAAAATTTAAAATTAGGGATGAGACGAGATAGTGTCCTTTCATATAAATATTCATCCTTTCATATTAACTTTCATAATTATTCTTTCTTAATAATATTTGTGAATTTTTCCTTTACCGACTCAATGTTTAAGATATTATTGTTATTCGGTTGCACTTAAACAAGAAAAGTTGTACTCTTTTGTTTAAGTACAATCGGGTAATAATAGTATCTTGGGCATTAATTCGGTAGAGGGAGAGTTGATAAAATTATTAAGAGTGACTATGAAGATTAATTCGAGGAATAGAAATATATACAACATTAAAAAAATTTGAATATTTATAAATGTTATTTTAATATATATAGAAAATTATGTATAAATAATGTAAAATCATTAAAAGGATTATGTATAAATATTGAGTAAAGAAATATTACAAATATTAATAAAAATTATTTTAACCATTTAAATAAATAATGATACATAAAAATAAAGAAATAAAAAATAAAGAAATAAAGTATAACCTGAATTAATCTCAAATTCACTTTCACGACAGAATTTAACTTTGTTTGGAATAAATTTGAAGATTTTAATAAAATAAAAATAATTTTATGTTAATTTTAACTTTATTAATTAAATCTATTTAAAATAATCAAGTCATGGTAAAGAAAAAAAAAATTATGTTTCTAAGTCTCTAATCTTTGAGATAAATGAGGAAGTTGAAAATAAATTGGGATATAAAAGGTCACAGAAAAAGAATTATGTATATGATTTCGTATAGGCTGAAGCAGTCTTTAGTTTTTCTTTGGCTTGTCTTACTAGTAAGCAATCAAGTGATCCATGTTCAGCACCTGCAACAGCATTTTCCCAGGTAAAGTTTCAATTTCAAATGAAAAGAGAAAGTAATGTTTCTCTATTTTTGGTATTTATTACTCTTGTCCAAATGTCCAGCCAAAAAAATGTTGAAGATAGTTCTATCATTGGTTCAGGTTTTTAATTACAAGTATATATCATATGTTTATTTGTCAATGTATAATATGTAGTTAGTCTCATTCTTGATTCTTTAATTTTTTTTTCATTACTTTTAGATCTTTTGGCATTGTCAATTGTTAAATATCAGTTACTGCCCTCCAACAGAAGATTACATTCCAGATGCTAAGAGTTTGGTAACATTTTCTTTGTTTGAGATAAGGAATTCTGGTTAATATCTTTCATATATTAATTATTTCCAGGTAGTTGTGGTGTATAACCCACTTGGATGGAAGCATACTGAAATTGTTAAAATACCAGTTAGTACACACCATTTACTTGCAACATCATAATACAAAGCAATTCCAATATCACTCTAAAGGTGATAATTTGCATCAGGTTAATGATGCTAATCTTGTTGTCAAAGATTCACTGGGGAATAATCTTGAAGAACAATATGTTGATGTGGATGATGTTACAATAAATTTAAGAAAATTCTATGTGAAGGGCTATTTGAAGGTGTCACCAAAACTAGCTCCAAACTGGCTTTTGTGTGAGGCGTCAGTACCTCTACTTGGATGGAGCACGTACTTCATTTCTAAAGCAAGTGGAAAAGGTATAAACTTCTACTTTTCTCCCATTTTAAAAGTTTAATCACTATTTATTTTCCTTTTTTACCACACTATTTTACCTTCTGAGCCGTTGCTCATTGGTAAAGGTTCCCTTGTGATCTTCATGCAAGGGTGCACGCTCTTATCTCTCCAGATAACACTAGGTGGAAGTGTTGTGCATTGGATCACCTTTTAAGACCATTTGACCCTAATGATATGTTCAAATGCACTTGGGGAAACATAAGTCATGTTTAGCTACCTTTGGAAAGTCATTACATTAGTTAGGCGAGAGAAAACGTGTGAAAGGGCAATGTTTATTTTGTGTTGTACCAAATGTTTGTTAGGCTTAATTTTAATGAAAACAGTAGCAGGCTCTATTGAGAAGCCACGTCAAGAAGACAAGGAAGAATATAACTTCAGTTAATAATTTAATAATAGCACACCCAAATGTTATACTTTCTACATTTCTATTTTTATTTTTATCGAAAATGCTATCCTCATATACTAATTAAAGAGTTAAAATAGAAAATATTTTATTGAGATGCGTAAAAATTTACTGGTATGATTTTTTAATGATCTTCCATATGATTTCCAATAAAAACTCTTCACTTCTAATTTCTAAACATGTACTGATCAGCAAGATTCTTCTTGTTTTAGCAGTTAACTCATAGGAGGTGTTTGCTCAGTTGAAGGTGTCCTACGGTGGCATCATAGCCGTAATTATAAACTTTAACTCTTATGCTCAACGTGAGGGTTTTACATTCTTTGGAGGAGTCATCAATTCATAATAAAATCTAAAGACGGAGGAGTCACATAGTGCCAAGTGATTAGGCCAATGCAGAAAAGTCAAATTCTTAATGGAAAAATAAATAACAAAATTAAAAGGGCATGAGAAAGTATTGGGCATGACTTACAAAAATCACATCATTAAAGCATACATGGTAATAACTTAATTTGTTACCTACAAAGGAATTACACTCTCAAGGATCACTATCACCCTCATTAGATCAATACTATATAGCTTTGTTGAATAATCAACCTAGAGAAATTTTGAAGATCATGACACATTCTCCATCACATGCTTAGAAATGTCTTGATATGAAATAAATAAAGCTAAAACATAAGTGAGAAAATATACCTTGAACATACTTGCTATGCACTGAAATTTTGCTTTCATGCATATGAATTCAATAGAACATATACTCAATGGAATAAAGTTTAACAATAAACGTCCATTATGTGTTAAAATATATAGATAAATTATTAACAATATGACAAACTGAAGTTCAATGAGTAGAAATAGTATTGTATGAACTTTGTAAAATACTTGCTCCAATCATTTTTTATAGGGAGAAAGTTAAATTTGAAATTAATTTAGGTTAATATTTTTATTTTATCATTTTTATGTTATTATTTCTTTAAATAGTTATAATAAATTTTATTGATATTTATAATATTTTAAATTTATATTTAATTCTTTAAATAATTTTATATTATTTATACACAATTTTATGTTATATATATTTTTATTTTTTTCATTAATTTTTATAGTCAATTTTAATATTATTTATTAATTCCTTCTCTATCGAATTAATGTGCAAAATATTATTATTATATAATTATAGTTAAAAAAAAGTTAAAATTGTATTATTGTAATAGTATTAAATTTACTTTAAATTATATCAAAACTAAATTAAAAAAAAAAATATTTTTTTTATTTAAATATAATTAAATAACAATAATTTTTTAGACCTTAAATCAATAAAAAAAATTCAAATAATTATAAAAGTTTATATAAAAAATAGATATATATAGAAGATAATAAATTTAAATTTTTTCATATGTTATTTTAAAATAAATATATATATATATATATAAAATTGTATGTAAATAATATAAGTTATGTATGAAATTGGATTAAAAGAAATATAAATATTAATAAAAATTATTATTTAAATATGAATTTAAATTAATTTCAAATTCAATTTTCTGCTAATCTTGAAACTAAAGTGATTGAGGATTTGTCCTTAAAAAGCATCTCAGGAGATTAGGGAAAGTGGGAGTATTTAAACCACCCAGACTTACGACTCCTAAGTGATGTGGGACTCCAATCCATGTAAGAACACTCTAGAAGCCTATGGAAGAAATCACACCATTAAGCATATATTGTACTAATTTAATTTGTTATTGAAAGTGCAAAGAAATTATACACCTGAGGATCACTATCACCTTCACTAGATCCATACCAGAGATACCTTTGCTGAATAGGTATATCAACCTGGGAAAATTTTTGAAAATCATGAAATACTCTCCATCCCACCCTTAGAAATATGTCTTGATATGAAATCAATAAAACTAAAACATAAGTAAGAAAATATGCCTTGAACATATTTGATATGCACTGAAAGATATTACTTTTATGCATATGAATTCAATAGAATATATGCTTAATAATACACAATGAGTGGAACTACTATGTTGTATGGTCATGCAATATGACAATTTGAAGTTCAATGAGTGGAACTACTATGTTGTATGAACTTTGCAAAATACTTACTCCAGTTCTTGAATTATACATCCTTTTGAGTTGTGAAGAGGTTGAGGAAAAGGACATCTTTAAATCTTTTGTTTTGCCCCCTTTCAAGTTGAAACAACAGAAAAGCATATTTAATTAGAATGCACTAATAGCGTAAAGCATATTTATACTAGAATCTCATATATGGTACTTTTGTCAACTTTTATGATAATTATCTTAAAAATCATACTAAAAATGATTTTTAATTGGTTAATATATAATATAAATACTTTACAGCACGACAATAGAACTCAAAAAAAGGAGTTTTGCATGGAGCTTGTGATGCACATATCCAAATGGATCTTTGATGGACATAGGCTTCTCAATAGAGCCTGATACTGTTTCCATTAAAATTAAGCCTAACAAACATTTGGTACAACACAAAATAAACATTGCCCTTTCACACGTTTTCTCTCGCCTAACGAAATGAAGTACGTGCTCCATCCAAGTAGAGGTACTGACGCCTCAAACAGAAGCCAGTTTGGAGCTAGTTTTGGTGACACCTTCAAATAGCCCTTCACATAGAATTTTCTTAAATTTATTGTAACATCATCCACATCCCAGTGAATCTTTGACAACAAGATTAGCATCATTAACCTGATGCAAATTATCACCTTTAGAGCGATATTAGAATTGCTTTGTATTATGATGTTGCAAGTAAATGATGTGTACTCACTAGTATTTTAACAATTTCAGTATGCTTCCATCCAAGTGGGTTATACACCACAACTACCTGGAAATAATTAATATATGAAAGATATTAACCAGAATTCCTAATCTCAAACATAGAAAATGTTACCAAACTCTTAGCATCTGGAATGTAATCTTCTGTTGGAGGGCAGTAACTGATATTTAACAATTGACAATGCCAAAAGATCTAAAAGTAATGAAAAAAAAATTAAAGAATCAAGAATGAGACTAACTACATATTATACGTTGACAAATAAACATATGATATATACTTGTAATTAAAAACCTGAACCAATGATAGAACTATCTTCAACATTTTTTTGGCTGGACATTTGGACAAGAGTAATAAATACCAAAAATAGAGAAACATTTCTTTCTCTTTTCATTTGAAATTGAAACTTTACCTGGGAAAATGCTGTTGCAGGTGCTGAACATGGATCACTTGATTGCTTACTAGTAAGACAAGCCAAAGAAAAACTAAAGACTGCTTCAGCCTATACGAAATCATATACATAATTCTTTTTTTGTGACCTTTTATATCCCAATTTATTTTCAACTTCCTCATTTATCTCAAAGATTAGAGACTTAGAAATATAATTTTTTTTTCTTTACCATGACTTGATTATTTTAAATAGATTTAATTAATAAAGATAAAATTAACATAAAATTATTTTTATTTTATTGAAAATCTTCAAATTTATTCCCAACAAAGTTAAATTGTGTCATAAAAGTTAAATTTGAGATTAATTCGGATTATACTCTATTTTTTTATTTTTCATGTGTCATTATTTATTTAAATTGTTAAAATAATTTTTATTGATATTTCTTTACTCAATCTTTATATATAATCATTTTAATGATTTACGTTATTAATATATAATTTTCTATATATATTAAAATAATATTTATAAACATTCAAATTTTTTTAATGTTGTATATATTTCTATCTCAAATTAATTTTCATAGTTATTCTTAATAATTTCATCAACTCCCCCTCTACCGAATTAATGTCCAAAATACTATTATTACCCGATTGTACTTAAACAAAAAAAAGTACAATTTTTTTTATTTTTTTTGTTTAAGTGCAACCGAATAACAATAATATTTAAACATTAAGTCGGTAAAGGAAAAATTCACAAATATTATTAAGAAAGAATAATTATGAAAATTAATATAAAAGGATGAATATTTATATGAAAGCACATTATCTCATCTCTTCCCTAATTTCAAAATTGTGGACAAGTCAGCAAAGTTGAACTTTCAGCAATTGAAACTGATGGGGCCAGAGAATAGCTAGTTATAGTTATAGAATTGATTGAGCTGCTAAAGTTGATAAGATTATCGACTTGGCTTAGGTAGAAGAGGAAGCATTCATATTCATTAGTTCCAGAAAATCAAGCAAAAATTCAGTTGTATGAGGGGAACCTTGGAAGGATGGTTCACTCCTTTGGTCACCATTTGTGATTCTGTAAACCATTACACAAGTGTTCCTTCTCTTAAATCTATAAATTTTATCACCTTTAACATGTAGTGTTCAAAGAGATTGGTACTACCTGAGTTATAAGGCTCTTAGACGTATACTTATTCTTTTCACTTGATGGGACATCATTTTAGCTAGCTCGCTAAATCATAGGAATATATAGACGCAATGGTTGCTAAAATAATCTCACATTCTAAGAATTAGGCCTTAAAAGAAAAATGATTAAATAAAAAAGAAAATAGGGTTAACTATGGTTTTAAAAAACAACCTGCAAACAGAAATGTGGCGGCAATGTCAAGGTTTTTCGGCTGCAGTTGCCTCTATAATAACCACATTTTTCAGCAATATCAAGGATCACAGATACCCAATAGCCAATAATAACTCACAACCATGAGTATCAGTCAGTAAGTAATAGCAATAGCCAACATCTCAATATGGCACCATGATAATTCTTAAAGTAACAGCTAGGCAAAAGGCATGACTTATCCATTAAGAAACAATAATGCACACATCAAATCCAAAGGTCCAACCAAATTCAAGAAAGAACCACATAACTATCAAACTTTAAAAACAAAAGGATCCTACACAAAACATTACCATAAGAAAATTCAAACAATTCCCATCCCTATACTCGTAAGATCAATTTCCAAGATATTCAAATTCATTCAAACCTAAACAAAATCAAACCCACGCACGGAACCGACATTGATCACGTACCGGTGAAGGGCTTGCGCTTAACGGAGGGGTCGAGCTGGTTGCACCACCGGCGGCGGCACGACTTGCCGGATCTTCCACTGATCCCGCACGCGATGACGCTCCAGTTTCTGGCGCCGAACTTGCTAACGAGACGACTCAGAATGGCGTCCTCTTCCGGAGAACAAGTTTCTTCCGGTTCCATCTGTGAGGTTTGTGAAGAGTAGAGAAAGAAAAGATAGTAAACTTAAGGCAAATGTTTCGGCAAATTTTGGCGCCTGTTTTGAAACTTTTAAAAGGATGTGTGATTTCACGCTATTTAATTACAATTCTACCCTTTTCCCTCTTTATTCAATTGATGTAGCTTTTCGTCTAATAATTATTATTTTAATATAAAATTTGAAATTTTTATTTTTAATATATTTATTTACTGTAGTTTACTGGTTCCATTTTCAAGACATCATTTAATAAAACTGTGTTCTTGAAATCTTGTTAATTGGTTTTTTTAAGGATGGATATTTTTTATTTGAAGTAATTTTGAGAAAGGGATTTAATTGCTTCAATATTATGACCAAAATTCAATTTTAACAGGATTTAGAGTTGAATAACCTATTCCTTAACAATAAAAATTATGATCCAGATTAAAGCTACTTTTATCATTGATAAAATGTTGATTAAATACATTAGTTTTAATTTGATGATGTTTTTAAGTTCGACGTTGAGAATAAATAATTCATCCATACAAAAATATAACTATTAGTTTCACAAAAAAAAAAAGATTAAATTAAATAAAGCATGTTTTTTATTTTCTTCATTTAATTAATTAAATTAAAAGAGAGGAATAGTAACATTGCATCCTTCATGCTAAACAACAAGAACTATAGTGTATTTAATCTAGGAAAAACTTTTTCATCTTCGTTTATATATTTAATTTCTGTTTAAAGTTAAAATAAAACTATGAATATGAATATCTATGATAAAACAACTATAGAAAAAAGTATGAATAAATTAGATTACGAATTTGATGATACTATCTTATGATGTTTGGCTATGCTTTGATTTTAAACTTCTCATTTTTTTTATGTTTTATTTTTTGTTATCATTAGATTTTTCTTAGTGTAAATACATTATAGTTCTACCTGTAAAAAAGTTTTTTAGAATAATTTTGACAATTTAAGAGAAAATAAAAATGACTGATAAAATGGTTATTAATTTAATTGAAAGTAATAAAGAGAAAATATAAATTTTAAATAAGTGTTTTAAAAATTAATTAATACGTATGATTATTTATGAAATACAAAGAATTGCTAGTCTTCTTTGTCACATCCGGATACAAAATATATAGCATTTAGACTAAAGTTTACTTATTGTGTCATTTGAGTTTATAAAAAATCATATATAATATATTTTTTACTTTCACTTATTTTACTTTTTTTCTCCTTTGAATTGTTATATTTTATTTAATCTTCAACTTTTTTATCTCCTTTATCTTTCTATAAATAGATTTAAGTAATTGGTTTCTTTAAATAAATTTAATCGAAATGAGATTATTTTTATTTTATTACAAAATCTTTAAAAGTAAGTGGTGTGATTAAAGTTAAATTTGAAATTAATTTAAATTTATGTTTTTTTTTTATCTCTTTATTTCTTTTAAATAGTAAGAGTAATTTTGATTAATATTTATAATTTTTATATAACTAATTATATATATATATAATATTTAAAAATAATATAAATTTATTATTAATAATTTTTCTCTATTTTTTCTTTAAGATATTATTATTATTCGATTGTACTTAAAAAAAATTATACTCTTTTAATCTACTTTTAACATAGTCCAAAGTGAATCTAATATTTTTAAAAGAATAACCTTTTATGATTTAAATATAATTATATAATAATAATATTTTGAACATTAATTCGGTAAAGAATGAGTCAGTAAAAATTATTAAAAATATTATAAAGATTAATCTAGGAGGATAAAGATGTATACAACATAAAAGAGTTGAATATTTTTTAAAAGTTGTTTTAACGTGTATAGTTGTATAAATAATATAAAATCATTCAAAAAATTATTTATAAGATAAGTAAAGAAATATTACAAATATCAATAAAAATTATTTTAACCATTTAAAGAAATAAGAACATAAGAAAAATAAAGAAATATAACCTAAATTAATCTTAAATTCAACTTTTATGACACAATTTATGATAAAGTCTAATTATTATGACATTTTAGTTTATAAAAAAAATATACCATTTGTTTTTCACTTTGACTTATTTTACTTTTTTTTTTAATTTTTATATCTTATCTGTCCTTTAACATTCCTCCTTTATCCATTAAGAATTAGAGAGTTAGAAACATAACTTTTTCTTTACCGAGTACTTGATTTGTGTAAATACATTTAAGTACTTGATTGCTTGGAAGCTTTCTTCACACTCCTGACTCCATTTAAACTTGGATGCTTTTTTTAGTAGCTTCAGCATTGGCTTAATCTTTTCAGCCATGGTTGGTGTGAATCTAGATAGAGCTGCTAATCTGCCTACCAGCCTTTGAACTTCCTTTTGGTTGGCTGGACTTCTCATTTCAATTATAGTTTTGCATTTGTCCGGGTTGGCTTCAATTTCCCAATTGGTTAGCATAAAACCTAGAAACTTGTCTTCTTGCACTCCGAATACACATTTTTCTAGGTTCAATCTCATGTTATATTTTCTTAACACCGAGAAAATTTCCTCTAAGTTCTTGTTGTGATCTAGGCATGAACTAGATTTTACGACCATGTTATCTACATACACTTCCATGCATCTTCCAATCTGATATTTGAATACCTTCTCCATTAGTCTCTAGTAGGTCGCCCCATCTTTCTTTAATCCGAATGGCATCACCCTATAATAGTAATTGCAGTCATCGGTTATGAACGCTGTCTTCTCGGCGTCATTATGGTACATGAGGATCTGATTATAACTGGAGTAAGCATCCACAAAGCTCAACATCTTATGTCCAACAGCCCCGTCCACAAGTCGGTTTATGTTGGGGAGTGGGTACGTGTCTTTAGGACATGCCTTGTTCAGGTCTGTGTAGTCAGTATACATACGCCACTTCCCATTAGACTTCTTCACCATCACCACATTGGCCAACCAGGTAGTGTACTTGGCTAGTTTTATGAATCCTACTTTAGTCAATTTTTCTACTTCTTCCTTTACTACTCTTCTTCTTTCTTCCCCCATCTTCCTCCTCTTCTAGGATATAGGTCTCGCCTCCCTGTGGATAGAAAGTTTGTGAGTTATGACTTGTGGATTTATACCTGGCATGTCAGTGGCTGTCCAGGCGAAGAGATTTCGGTTTTTCCTTAGGTTCCGAACAATCGCTGTTGCCTCTTCAGGGTTCACCGAAGTCCCCAAGTATATGGTCTGCCCCTCTTCTCCTATACATATTGCAATGGTTTCTTCTTTTGGCTTTACTCTGTCCTCTTCCTCTATTCTATGATCAAGTTTAATCATTGCCACCATGTCATTCTGCTTATGTTTCTTCTCAGTTTTGCTTTCTTCTTGATGATTCTTATTGTTGGGAACTTTGAGGCTAGCCACATAGCATTTCCTAGCAGCTTTCTGGTCTTCGTGGATTGTGGCCACCTTTCCTTTGGATGAAAACTTCATAGCTAAGTGTGGGGTTGACACTATAGCTCCAAGTTTGTTTAGAGATGATCTCCCCAAGAGCATGTTGTATGAAATGTAGGCGTCTATTATGATGGGTCTGCTTGTTGAATTGGTTCTCTAACCTAGGTCTTCACTTAGCGTGGTGCTTAAGTGTGAACAATCTTACTTAAATCGTTAATCTTTCTAATTATGCCTTAATTAACTATACCAATATAACTATACCAATGAGTCTTCAGTTTATTCTTATTAGAAAGTTTGTCGGACTGAAGTATTCGGCCTTCGGCCTTATTGTGTTGGTCTAAGAGCTAGACCCTAGTACACTTTACTTTTGAGGGAATCGATTCAAACACTAAATGTTTAGATATCTGATTCAAACTTGAGCTCATAACATTATAAGAGAGTAGTGTTTTCGCTAGACTCAAATTTTATTACTCACATATTGCACTATTAATGGATTCAACATCGATTGTTACCGGAGAGTGGAAACTGGCGATCATTGACTTTTTACTCCCCTGTTTTTATTTAATTATGCAAAACTATTTTTTTACGTTTTATGGATTTTTATACATATGTAGCATATATTTACATGTCTTACACGTATGATATGATATATATTGTCTTGATATGTATAGTTGAATGTTCTGAAACTAAAATTATTCTCTGCATTGCCTTTACTTATGATATATGACTAAAGGAATTTTCAACATATGTTCCTCAATCAGAAACAGAAAACTATTACTTAGTAAAATTGTTTAACTCTCTTAATTTCATTAAGATTTCACTTTTTTATGATAATTTTTATACTTAATTTTGAAAATTTAAGATTCAATTTAATTATATTTTACGTGTGAATATTAAAGTTAAGATTATAAATATATGTTGTTAATGATATTTTATGATATATGAATGAAAATATATAAATATTTTTTGTAGGTAATAAAAAAAACTATAAAATATAAGAATATCTATTCAATTTTATGTCTGATAAATTAAAAGTTAATTTAATGATAATATTTAATATTATGTATCATGAAGTTTTTTCATCTTCGTTTACATATTTAATTTCTGTTTAAAGTTAAAATAAAACTATGAAAAAAAAAAAAGAAAACCAGAATACCAAATCATTTTCTTAAAAAACAATTAATTTTTTAATTTTTTTTCTTCTTTTTTTTCTCTTTTTTTTTGTTCTGTTCCAAACATAACCTTATGACATTACTAGAATAAATTAAAATATAAATGTTATTCTGAGTTCTGATTAGTAAATTACTAGTGAAAAATGCTATCAGAAAAACAACACAAAATCAGTTCCGTAGACGCGGGAATTTCCGTGGCAGTTAATCATCCATTGCTCTAAACGCCACGTGTCGTTTCTCAGTTGCTCAGTTTGTTTTCATGTTCTCTTTGAAACTCTAAATCCACACAACGGTAACCACCTTGGAAGTTGGAAGTTGGAAGCTTGAAAGTCCGTTCATCAATGGCCTCAGAAAACCCTAATCGGGAAAAATCTCTCTATCCGCAGGTAATAATCGATGCAAATTCTGAAACATTCTCTTCCAACTCTTCCTCTAATCTCTACCCCAAAATTGAGGAGGTTGAAAACACCACCCCCTCCGCGCCACCGGTCGCCGCCGAGGAACTTCTCATCAAGGTCCCTGGCGCCATCCTCCACCTCATCGACAAGGAATGCAGCGTGGAGCTCGCCTGCGGCGATCTCACCATCGTCTGCCTCCGCCAAGGGACGAACATAGTAGCCTTTTATGCAAGAGTCGGCGAGATACAGTGGCCCCTAGCGAAGGACGAGGCGACCGTCAAGGTCGACGACTCGCACTACTTCTTCTCCCTCATGTCGCAGGAATCCAAATCAGATTCCTCCAGTGATGAGGAGGGTAAAGGAGGAATATTTCACCGCAGCCGGAACCGGAAGAAGAAAAACAAGGACTCCGGTTCGAATCCCGTCCCCGACGTTCTGAGCTACGGCTTAACGATAGCGTCGAAGGGGCAGGAGGATTTGGTAAAGGAGTTGGATAAGGTGTTTCAGGAATGCAGTGCTTTCTCGGTGCATACGGTGTCGGAGAAGGCCAAAAAGGAGGGGGAGGCGTTGGATGCATCGGTGGCGACGGAGGTATCACCGGCGGATTTGAACACGGAGAAGAGGGAGATCTTGGAGGAGAAGTGTGCGGTGTATTGGACCACGTTGGCTCCTAACGTAGAGGATTACAGTGGAACTGCTGCGAAGCTTATTGCGGCTGGTTCTGGACAACTGGTGAAGGGAATTTTGTGGTGTGGAGATGTGACGGTGGAACGGTTGCGATGGGGGAATGAGATCATGAAGTCCAGGATGGCTCCGGGTACGCAGGAAGAGATTAATCCCGAAACCTTCAAGCGGATCCAAAGGTAAGTGTGCTATTGTGTGCCCTTAATACTTGTTCTTTATTTTTAGAATTGCATCTTTATATTTTTTTGTTTTATGAAGTTTTATACATATGTACATATATTTACATGTATTTACACGTATAATAAGATATATATTTTTGGAATAATCGTGTTACAGTTTCTTATATGTATGTGTTGAACATCTGAAACTAAAATTTGCATTTGTTTGAGATAATGATTAAAGGAATTTTCATCTCTATGCTGAACTATCCTGTCTATTCAATGTTTATGGGACAAAAGTTTTAGTATGTGACTTTTCGATAGTCATGCTTATTTTTTCGTTTTTATTTTTTATTTTTGTCTATTACTCTGTTTGAACATGAACATTTAAATACTGATATTATCTTTTGCTTTGATGTTTGTTTGAACATGAACATTCAAATACTGATATTATCTTTTGCTTTTGATGTTTATATAGGGTTAAGAGAATGACCCAAATGACAGAGAGTGTAGCAAATGGGGTCCTCACTGGGGTTGTGAAGGTTTCTGGATATTTTACTAGTTCAGTGGCAAATTCGAAAGCGGGAAAGAAATTTTTCAGCCTCCTACCTGGCGAAGTTGTGCTTGCATCATTGGAAGGATTCAGTATGTTAGTTATCATAATCTCTCTTTTAGGGGCTTATCTTCCGCCAAACTATGATGTTGTTTGAGTTCTAAGCATGACCAGTATGAATATATTGTATTAGATAGCTATAGTAATATTCTAGTAGTTGCAAAAACACAAGCAATTTTTGACAGGCTAACCAACAAATTGAAAATTTTGTTTGAAAAGGCCAACAGGAAATTGCAGCTTAAGATGGTTCAGAAAAATAAGATAATGAAGTAAAATCATATAAATTTAGTTGGAGTCTCTCTTCCCAAATCAGTCTTCAGACATTATTGTTCATTTGCCGGACAAATTTTCACATGTTTGGGCTTTAAGATCAAATACCATATTGATGATTCTTTTTAAATAGGCAAAGTGTGTGATGCTGTTGAAGTAGCAGGAAAAAGTGTCATGTCAACGTCAAACACTGTTACAACTGATCTTGTCACTCACAGGTAAAGTCAATAGACGAACTATCTACGGTAAAATATTTATAGAAGAGGGTAATGCGAGAGTTCTTTTTTAAGTGTTGTGAGTAATTTGTGAATGTGTACACTTGGAGATATGGAGAAGAAGCTGCTAGGGCAACAAGTGAAGGAATGGAAGCTGCTGGGCATGCTGTGGGGACTGCATGGGCTGCATTTAAGCTTCGACAGGCTATGAATCCTAAGAGTGTTCTAAAGCCTACCGCACTGACCAAATCTGCAGCTGAAACTGCTGCCGCTGAACTTAGGGGTAAACTATCCAAGTGATTAAGGCAAGAGTTCTTCAATTAAGGTATTCACCATCCTAACATCAATACCTCTGCTATTCATTATACCACGCTTTATGATATGAGGTGATTGTATTTGTTGTTACGGTGGCAAGAACTACACTCATTTTTAGTGGTTAGTCTCATTTCTTTGATGTCTGATCTTTGGTTTACATTAGATTTTCCCTAGTCTAAATATAGTGTATAGTTATACTTGCAAATAAATTTGTTATTATAATTGATGTGTAAAAATTATATTCTTTATTTTTCTGTTGTTGTTAAAATTGTTTTATCTAATAGTTTAAAATAATTATATTGCTATCTAATAAAACCTAAACACCATATTTTATCAACAATGACACCCCTCAAATTACATTAATTTCTTATCTTTTTAACATTTCATAAAATTCAAAGATTAGAAAGTAATTAGAGAAACTATACCTACATCCCTTAAAATTAATTATATTATAAATGATATTCATATTCTCTTTAACTTACATTTCTTATAAATTTAAAATAATATTTTTAATCAATAATACTTATTTTTTGATATTTTTAATAACTTAACACTTGTCTCGTTTTGCTAATTTATTTTTTAATGTTTGAATTATGTTTTTAGTTGAAGTATCTCAATCTGAAGCATAAATTAATTAGTATTAAGATAAGAAAGAGATTAGTGAGTGGTGTATGACCTTTGGCATCTATAGTTGATGATGACACTTCATCAAATTTTCTATTGGCTGCAAGGGACCACATATGTGCCCATTATTGGGGTATCAACTTAACTGATTAAGATGTTTTCCTTCAATTTCACCAATTTTTTTCTAACACTTTTTTCTAAAATAATTACAAGAACTGTGTTCATTACTTGCATTCCTCCTTTTAAATGTATCTCAAACTCTCAATTTTCAGTGGTTATTGACTTCTCAGGTCATTTTTTATCGAATCAAATGCTTCTTCTCCTGGAAAGCAAGTTTCACACTTCATAATAATATATGGTTTCCATCTCTCCAACCATCTTTCTCTATTTCTCTTCTCCTATTTTTTATTTATTTTATCTAACAATTTAAAATAATTATATTTTTACATGTTAAACTTAAAATCAATTGACATATTTTAATATATTAAACCTAAAATCAATTAATATTAAAAACATATATATAAATTACATGATATAAAATTTTTTTACATTATTTCTTACATGTGTCTATTAAATCATAAATTTATTAAAATAAATAATAAATATAAGATATAGATTTTGATATCATATTATATTTCAATTTAAAGTTGATTAGTTTTAAAGGAAATAGCTCAATAAATATATATATATAGTTGTGAAAGATTTCAATTTCCATAATACAACTTTTATATATATATATATATATATATATATATATAAAAAAGTTGTATTATGTAAATTGAAATCTTTTACAACTTTCTTCTTTTATATATGTTTATTGTTTTGTATTTTTAGATAAAATTGCTTATTTGAGTAGTTATTTTATAATGAATTGCATATTAATTGATTGTGATAGTTTAAGATGAATTGAAATCACATATTGGATAGAAATAAGAAGATTAAATAATATATAAGTGAAAAATACATACAAATTCTTAATTTTAAAGTATTAAATTAGAGGTGGAGTCGTATTCCCTTATATAGGGATTGTTTATTATCTATTGGTGAAAATCTCTCAAGATTATCCTCCCTGGGATAGGTATAAGAGTGAAGTTTGTCCAGTCTATAAGTCTATGAGGAGTAAGTGAGGAATTCTAAGTCAAGTGGATTCTTGTATTGAAAATCTTCTTAACATAGATTTCAGGTAAGCATATCCGGTTAAATTCGTAATACTTTCTTTAGAAGGAGAGTGTATGCTAATGTAGAATTCACATTTGAGGAGGAGATTGTGAGAGTTCAAAATAAGTTAGAATTTCATATTGGATAAAAATAAAAAGATTGAATAATATATAATAAAAAAAACTCATAAATTCTTAATCTTAATGTTTTTTTCTGAGTGTACTATTTTTTTATTAACAAATCTTAACCAAAACTTACCGATTAAAGCTTAAATAAACAATATAAATAATAATAAATTATAAGTATCGAAAATCTTTTACTAGTTACTGTAATTCAACCTTTGATTATATAATTAATTTGAGCGTTTAGGGTAATTATAGATACGCTCTCCGCAATGTACGTGAAAATCTCATATTGAAATTTGAGAAAATAGGGAAGTGTAAGTTAGGATCATCTTAAAACATCAAGTTCCAGCAAGAATATTTATCACACTTTTTATTTCAACTCTTATATCCATGTTTGTTCGATTGACTTGGGTTTTGGACAAGAAAAGATCAAAGGAAAAAAAAGAAAAAGAAGATAAAGATGAAGTTGAAAAAGAGAAAATGATGCACTTTGAGGGGTATCACTAGATGGTAAAATGTGTTGTCTAATGCTAAAAAAATGATCGGAAAAGGTAAGAGAGAGGTAGCTCGAGAGGATCAAATCAATTTAAACCGTAACAAATTATCTATGTATATATAATGGTACTTAGCTATAATTTAATCATAAAAATAAAATATAATTATATATTTATTTTTTGGAATTTGAGTAATTTATTTTAAAGTTAATTTTTTTTATTTTATTTTCTTAAATATAATAATATATGATTTTAATTCGTAAAAATTAATTTTTAAAAATTTAAAATAATTTTCAAATTTTATTTTAACCCTTTAAATTTAATATTTAGAAATTAAAATTATATTTTATTATTTTTTAAGAAATAACGTAATTTTTAAAAATTTAAAAACAATAAAATTATCCTAAATTTAAGATTAAAAATATAATTAAATCAAAGAATAATAATAATAATAATAACAACGCTAAATAGTATAATATAATTATCCATTATACCATAATACAAATATAAAATTAATTATATTTTTCCTATTTCACTTTTTTATCCTTTATATCATGATAAAAAATAAAATAAGTTATAATTTTTTCCTATTTCATGTTACTATTTCATAAATTAATCCTATTGGAATAACATAACTATTTCAGAATCAACCAGTTTTAGCTCCTAATATTAAATTTATTTAGGTTTAATTATATTTTAATATTTTTAAAATTAGAATAATTTTGATTTTAATTTTTAAATTTTAAAAATGCTTATTTTAATTTTTTTTTTAAATTAAAAAAATATAAGTTTAATTTCTAAATATTAAATTAAGGAATTAAAATGAGTTTTTTTAAAATTATTTTTAGTCTTTTAAATTTACTTTTTAAACATTAAAACCTAATTTAATAATTTTTAATTTGAGATTAAAAAATAATTTATCTCAAATTTTAGAAATTAAAAATATAATTAATTTTTTCATTTGGTTTAATAATTGTTGAAAAGGTGGGTGGAGTTAATATAAGCTTTCGGATTAAACATTTTTCTTAACGTAATTACTTTATTAGGAAGTCGTACTCGTATCCTAAATAAGTTAAAAAAAACCGTTGCAATTTCATTTTTTTTTATAAATCTAGTTTCTAAATTAAAAAAAAAAAAACACGATTGTGATTTAATTTTTAACTTTACGTTCATTTTTTTTAATTGATTAATAAAACGTATGCGAATTTAAGATTAAAAAAAATGAATTTTTTTTAAAATCTAAGATATAAGATAAAAAAAATTACAAATAAAAATTGTAATTTAATTAACAGTAAATTAAGCTTAATTTATTTTATTAAATTAATTTAATGAAATAAAATTTATATTATTTTATATATATTAATTTGATAATATTTTTAATATTTATTAAATAAAACTATAAAAAATCTGAAAATAATAAAAATTTACACAAGCATTTTATAAATAAAAGATATATCAAATAGTTAAAATGACTGTATAATTACTTTTTATATTCATTGTAATCGCATAATAATTTTACTGTGATAATCAGAAATAGTCTCCATCACTAGTCACAATGCAAGACCGTAATTAAAATTTATGATTTTTATTGAAATCGCCGAATAGTAAAAAAGATTATTCTTTTTTCACTGCTCATCTGCAAAATAAAAATCCAATTCCCTCAAAGCGATTCTTGAAAACCTCACACCTAAAATCTGCACCTCTCACTGGACCTTAGGAATGTAATTCCTTCATGCCCCAAACAATTGGTATCAAAGGAGTAGAAATTCAAAAATTTGATTTGAATATGACACCTTTCTACACTCCCTTAGCATCTCTTTGCTTTAACCCATTTACTGGTGATTTAAGAACATTTTATACCATTTTGAAGAAGTGTTGAAGATGTAAGATTAAGTTGCATTTAATCAATTATGTTACTAAAATAATAGGTGTTTTAAGTTTTTGTATATACAAATCCACTTTAAGAAAAATCAGAGAAGATTTTGCATATCTTGCAATTGCTTGGTGCCTGAATCACAATATATTTATGTATCAGCAGTGAATTAAAGACTATTACAAGAACACAATTTGCAGGTATGGAATTTAAGTGGTCGACACAATCAACTTGAGAAAATGGCTTCATATATATTAGCATGTCATTGTCGTAACTTATTCTATTAACTGGCCTTTGTCTCTTATGTAAAATACAGATCAAGGAACCAAGTTGAGAACCAAATTATCACAATCAAGTACTGTTTGAGGGAACAAAGAATTGCAAGTAGAAGAATTTTGAGCATGTAAAAAACTAAAATGTGCACACAACTTGTTTGTAGTATAATGGCAATAGTACTTGTCTCTGATCTAGATGATTTGGTTCTTGATATGTTCTCTTTTTGGCTATGCAATGGAAATGGAATACTATGGAGGGTGTCATCAAGCAGTTCAATGTCTTTCCCACTATAAGCCATTAAAGAGCTTAACCCTAATCTTAGCTAGTGCTTCAATTCATATTATATTCCAAGTTCTGTACGAACACTACAAAAAGGGTTTGTATGGATGGAATAGTGAGTTGGAGCACAAAGGTGTGTTCTAGAGGATTCAATTTCTGGTTTCTGTTCCCACATTGTATCAGCTAAAATTTCTTCTTCTGGTTTTATATTTGTCATAAGAATTACATCATGTTTTGGTTACCAGCTACCACCCATTAACACGAATATATAATACACATGTTTGCTATCTTATGCTTAACATTTCTCAACAAAACTTTTGTTCTACTTTATTTTGGGTTTATCCTTTGTAACAGAGGTTTAATAATTTTGAGCCATATTGGCATTAAACTTTCAATAATTTTTTTCTAACTTTCTGCTGAAGATATAGTATCAGTAAAATGCAAAGTTCTGTGCTTTGGCTGTTATGTGGCTTTGCTCTTTTCTTTTATTTTTTTTAGTATATTTTATGGTTTGAATAGCCAAGACATCAGGGTAGTAGAATTGTGGTTGTTCTTGTGATTTTTGTGTTTGATTTGTCCACCCAAAAGCTTGTACTGTAAAAACACTCACACATTCAAAGGCGTGTTAATGGACCAACCAACCAGCAAAACGACTCAGACTGAAAATGACTTCATTAAAAGTTTAAATAAGTCACTGCTTGTAGACCAAATAAATGAGTCACTGTTTTTGTGATCAACCTAATTTTACTATGCAATGAGTTTTTATTTTTAAAATCGAATCAAACATTAAATTAATATTCAGTGGGATTTAGTTAAGTTTAAACATGATATTTAAGTCCAATCTAAATCAAATAAATTTTGTGAAGTTTCAGTTTAAATTAACTTGACACAGTTTATTATTGTTTAATTTATCCTTGTACAAATGTATTCGTAGCTTTCCCAATAAGAGAAAAAGAGGACCACAAGAAGAGGATTCAGAATAGAAAAGTAAGAATAATTGGGATTCGTTGACCCTATACAATAGTTTCTGGAGAAAGGTTCATGATTGAAGAGAAAAGAGAGTGTGGGCGCCACTGCACCCGATTCATGGTATTCAAACGCAAACACGACGACACGAGTAAGTTCCTCGGCCATGGTTCTTCCCTTTGTTCCCAGTAATGGAATGGCCACATTTATGGTTCAAATCATGCCAACGGTCCAATTGGGCCAAAACCTTAGGAAGTGGCAAATATGGCATAAACATGGATAAGGAAGGCATAAGGAATAAACAAACCACTTCCCCTCTTTCACTTTTACTCACTACGACCAGGAAATGACATGGAATGGAAGTACAACTAGCATAATTCAAAGGACCAATCATGTTTCATCTTTAATTTGTTACAGAATATAAGTTAGCAGTGTAAAACCAATACAACTTTCTGATATATATCGTAATGATAGGAACACCTAAAATGGAATTAGAACTATAAGTGTAAAGACTAAAACTTCTAGTTTCTAAGTATAGGGATAAAAACCAAAACTGTAAATGGATAATCAAACTAAAATAGTATACCACTCACACAATTAATGAGTAAAAAAACTGTTTGTAGTGAATCGGTTTTTTTATCTATAAATACACATGCAACACTTAAAAGAATTAACTTACACTTAGTATCCTAACTGTGACTCTGGTGTTTTTATTCAGACTTTTGGCTAGAAGGGAAACTTAACTACTTGGTTGTGCGATTGGAGGAAACTGTGGGGAAAATAAATATATATGAAAAGCTTATCTCTGCCAAGCCAACCCTGACAAATATATTTAATTTTGTTTATCCTTTTTAAGAGATAGTATTAAACAAGTGTTAAAAGGGTGACAAGACTTCCACCTGAGTAGAGTCTAGGAAGATAGATGTACGCAATCTTAGCCTAGATAGGTTCAGGACTTAAATAGTGAAGTGTTATCCAATCAAAATTCGCGAAAAGCCATTCCCCTCTCAACCAAGCACACAAACAAAGTTGAATTGAATTGCTACTTTATATGCTCATGACTTCTTCAAATAACGCAACAGTGGATTTTATGTAACCGAAGACAAAGAACAAAGTTCTTCTGAAAGTTCTGTATGGTCACCTAATTCAAGGTAACCAATGGGTACCAAGTGCAGACACGTTTTTGATAGATTAAAGAGTTTGAGTTTTGCCACTTGTTGGAAGAAAAGCACCACGCCAACTGGCAGAAGAATTTTCCATAGGGATGTGGAAAAGGAAGAATTCCAGTATGCCAGCACTCAATGTCTCTCATCCTACTACAGTGTCTTTGTGGTTCGTCTAGCAATCATGGTCAGTTAATTCTTCTCTATATGATTAGGAATTTGGTAACTGATTGAGTGTTCTAGCTGCAGTTACAATATGGTTGATGTGCAGAGAGAGATTGTTTAAAATGCTAAACGAGAGACAATTGTAATTGAAAGATTAGACCCTTTGGGTAAATATGATTAAAGTGAAAATTTGTTGGACTAAGCTATTATTCTCTTGCATTCTCCAGGCCATGCTAGCCATCTTGATTGGTCTGCTCACTTTCCTCACATGGCATTTCACAAAGATTTATACAACAAAATCTCTCAATAGCTTGGCATATGACCTGCGTTATGAACTTCTGCAACGCCCCATCTTGAGGATGTGGAACATTTTGAATTCTACAGCTGAAATTACTACTGCTCAGGTTAAGCTGTCCCAGTATGTGATCAGAAGCCACACCACCAACCTTGCCGCTCAAGCAGACCAAGTTGAGGTTTAGTTAACTGTTGATTTGTTCATTATATGTACTCTTTCTATGATATTCTCATGTTTGATTCCATTTTCACTCACAAGTTTGAGTATGTTCCAACTCTTGCCAGATGTATGACGCGATGAGAGCTGTGACATGGGCACTGTTTGCTAGTAAAAAAGCTCTCAATTCAATAACTGTCAAATACAAGAATGGATTTGTCCAAGCATTCCATAGAGACCTGAAGGATAACAACACCTTTTACATTTATTCTGATCTTGCAAATTACTCCATGGCTGCCAGTGGCGACAATGAGATCAATTCGCTTTCATCGCAACAAGCTTGGAATGATAAAGACATTCACGGAAACAAGTCTGCAATTTGGTATCGCGAACCGCTTGATCCGATCAGTGGGGAGAAGATTGGAAAAGTAATGCCAATTGCACCAGAAGACTCAATCAATATAGCAGGCCTCTCCCAAGTACCTGATGGTGTAGCTTCATGGCATGTTGCGGTTAGCAAGTTTACAGATTCACCATTGCTTTCTGCAGCATTGCCAGTTTGGGACTCTTCAAATAAAAGCATTGTTGCAGTTGTGGGTGTCACCACTGCACTTTATAGTGTGGGGCAGCTCATGAAAGAGCTAGTTGAGTTGCACAGTGGTCACATGTATTTGACCTCCCAAGAGGGTTACTTACTTGCAACTTCCACAAATGCACCTCTACTGTCAAATTCTACAAAGCCTCCTAAGCTTAAGATGGCTGTTGACTGTGAAAATGAAGTCATAAGAGAGGGAGCTCAATGGCTACAGAAAACCTATGGGAACAATTTCCCTCAAAGTCATGAACTTCATGTAGAGAATGTCAGGCTAGGCCCCCAGCAATATTACATCGACTCATTCTTCCTTAACTTGAAGAGACTTCCTCTGGTACATTTAAAGATACTGCACATGTTTATATGTGATTTTATGTGTAACATTAATTTTGAAATCTTATAATAAATTGTACAAAAATTCATACCTGTTTCTTATTAACAAGTTACTGGCTTAAACTTTGTGAAGGTGGGTGTAATCATCATACCTAGAAAGCATATCATGGGGCAGGCAGATGAAAGAGCCTTCAAAACATTGGTTATTCTTATATCTGCATCATTGTGTATTATTGTCATTGGATGTGTTTGCATTTTGATACTGACAAATGGAGTGTCAAAGGAAATGAAACTAAGAGCAGAACTGATCAGTCACCTGGAAGCAAGAAGGAAGGCAGAGGCATCAAGCAACTATAAAAGTCAATTTCTTGCAAATATGAGGTTGGTTTTTCAAATCTAGTGTGAATTTAAAGAAATTTAATTAAGCTGAAATCTTATAAATCAGAGAACAAACATTTCCCGTCTCAGGTGTCTATCTTGTTTTTATCAAACATGTATATGTCAAATGATTTATCCCACTTATGATTCGACTTATTTAATTTAGAGAACGTGGAAAAATATGATTAAGCGTTTGAAGGAGACAGAGACAGCTACATTAAACATCTTTTATGTATTTGCAAACCTCGTTGTTTTTTAAAACTATGTTCACATGTTTCAATAAACAAGATAGTATAAATAACCATGTACACAAGCTACTCTAAACAAAAATACATGTTCATTTCCATCGAAGAGAAATAGTAACATGCCTGAGACCTGGATTACCAATCTGTTCTATTTGGTTCACATGTATGAGAAAATCCTTGCTTTTGTGTGTTCACAAATGTGCTTAAACAGATTTTTCTTGGGTGTATTACAGTCATGAATTGAGGACACCAATGGCAGCAGTAATCGGGTTACTAGACATTCTTATATCTGATGACCGTCTCACAAATGAGCAATGTGCAACAGTTACTCAAATAAGAAAATGCTCAACTGCCCTGCTGCGTCTACTTAATAACATCTTAGACCTGAGCAAGGTGAGCTATAAACTAATAAGTCTTTTGTTCAAGAATGTTTAATCTCACACTTACATCAATTACTTAAATGAATTCTAATGCAAAGTCCTTTTACCATTGCTACAAAGCTGCATTCGTTCAAAAGAGACTTCTAATATTTTATAAAATATAGGTGGAATCTGGAAAATTGGTCCTAGAAGATGCAGAATTTGACTTGGGGCGGGAACTTGAAGGACTTGTAGATATGTTTTCTGTGCAGTGCATTAACCACAATGTAGAGACTGTTTTAGACTTGTCTGGTATGTAACGTATTTGTCTGATTAAGAGTTGAATTTTACTGAAAAGCATGTGATAAAAATCATCAGAAGAAGTTTCTGATGCATAGTTAATATGTTGCAGATGATATGCCAAAGCTATTTCGGGGTGATTCTGCTAGGGTAGTTCAAATTTTTGCAAATTTGATCAACAACTCAATTAAATTTACTCTATGTAAGTCAAACCTTTTTCTTATATAAACTTTCAATACGATAGTGGTGGTAGAAAACGTGTTCATATCATCAGTCATTAACATGTTTCTAAGAATTTCAAAGATTTAACAAATGGATCAATTACTTAGCACTGAAACTCAGAAGACACATCTTAACTCTTTCATATGATTTACAGCCGGTCACATTATTCTGAGAGGATGGTGTGAAAACCCAAATGCTTGCAGTGATAATACAAATTCTCCTCTGCAGCAAAAGAAATCACGGTGTTCACAGAAGAACAGAGCAAAGCAACATGAAAACCACGCAAAGAGGACTTCTAGTAGAGATAACAAAATGATACTTTGGTTTGAAGTTGATGACACAGGCTGTGGTATGTTTCAAAAACTTGACTGGAAAAAATGTAATGAAAAACCATCGATTTTGTGGCAAAGAAAAATCAGTTTTCAGGCTATTGATGTTTTTCACATGTTTTTGACATAGATAAATGGCTATCTCATATTCACATCCATCCCTTTCATAGGTATTGATCCAAGTAAATGGGAATCTGTGTTTGAAAGCTTTGAGCAAGCTGATCCATCAACTACTAGACTGTAAGTGACTTGAATTTTTAACAAAAAAAAGATACAACTGCTAGAAATTACTTTTTAGCTAGCATATTAGCATGGCTTCATAATCTGAGTCGTATGAGATTGCCATTGGACTTTCAAATTAATTTGAACAATCCAGCAATAATTTAGGACCCTTTTGTTGGGAAATCACTTGAACTCCAATACTTCTAAATGCTATGCACTGAAGATTCAAGGAGTTCTGAAACCTTTACTCGTTTCAGGCATGGAGGCACCGGTCTTGGTCTTTGCATCGTCAGAACCTTGGTGAGTAAGACTTGAATATGTAAATTCAAGAAGATATTAATTTGTAAACTTTCAATCAAGTCGAGAACAATTACCATTAATAATGCATATTCTTGATGAAAGTCAAAAGGTGTCCATCTCTGCGGGCCAAAACATGTAATGTAATAATATCACACAAATTGGTTAAACTTATATCAGTTGCATGTTCTAGACTTTACATGGACAAGAAAATCGTGATCTTAGTTTAGTAGAGTAGTGTTTTCATCTCAAGGTCTATAAATTCACTTGCATCTGTCCCTTCTCTTCTAAAATGACTCAAGTCTCCTGAGTTATATGTATTTTCATTTTATCTCATTTAATATGTGGTGGTAGGTTAACAAGATGGGTGGAGAAATCAAGGTTGTCAAAAAGGAGGGCCCAGGAACACTGATGCGATTATACTTGCATCTCAGTGCACCTCTGGAGGCCACAGAACAACATTGTCAAGTAGATTTTGCTAACAAAGGCTTAGTGGTGAGTAGAATCACCTTGGATTTGAGTGAATGCAGAGATAATAAGCAGGCCTTGAAATAAAGTGTGTCAATGCAGGTACTTCTTGCACTACATGGCAGCATGGGTCGATCTATTACATCTAAGTGGTTACAGAAAAATGGGGTAGTCACTATGGAGTCATCAGAATGGAATGGATTAACACAAATACTTAGGGTACTCTTTCATGCTAGAAGTTCAGCTCATAATAATGGCTTTGATGCAAATTATTCAGTGCATGACAATTTAAAGTCGAAACTACTGAGCATACAAGAATTGAGGAATCCAGTTTTTGTCATTGCTGTTGACATTGGACTACTTGACTTAAGCACAGACATATGGAAGGAACAGCTCAATTTCCTTCACAAATACTTTGGGAGAGCAAAATTCGTGTGGATACTAAACCATGACTCCTCCAATACCATAAAGATGGAGCTTTGCAGGAAAGGACATACACTAACAGTAAACAAACCCCTTTACAAAACAAAAATGCGTCATATTTTGGAAACCATTACAAAGGAAAGAAGTGATGAGCTACAAAAGAAAAATATGACTACTCCAAGAGCTACAGTGAAAGAGGGTTATTTGCATGAGAGTCTAGAGATGGATTATACTCAATGCGATGTTGGAAGCTCAGATAGTTCTGACATATCTGAAACGCGAGGTTCTAATCCTGTTTGTGATAGTGGAGATAAACAAAGACAGAAGGTAGTGAGATCCGAACCATCATCACAACACAAGATAAATAACTTAGTTGGATTAACAAATGGACTTATGGAAGATAACAATCCTTTGAAGGAAGAGTTATGTCAGAGAAGCCTCAACTCTAACGATGTCACTGCAAATGACACACCAAAGTCATCCTCCATTGAACAAGCATTGTTTGCGAAAGGCACTCAAGGTGAAGAAGATTCTAAATATGGTGAAGCACGAAGGGCCAGTAGCTCAAGTAGAACAGTGAGTGGCAAGAAATCTCTTGAAGGTCTGAGGATATTGCTTGCCGAAGATACACCAGTAATTCAAAGGGTTGCAACCATAATGCTTGAAAAAATGGGAGCCATTGTTGTCGCTGTAGGTGATGGACAACAAGCAGTGGATGCTCTGAATGGCATGCCTGGTGTTGAAGATTGTAGAAGGGAGACTCTTCTGAAGGAAAGAAACACAAGATCATCTCAAACTGAGATTCTCAATTGCCCTCCATATGATTTGATCCTAATGGATTGTCAGGTATGAACTAGGAGAAAAAGTATATTTTGCAATGCTTCAATTTAAATAATATATACCTAGGATAGAAACCATAAGCAATTACCATCATAAAGTATTTTAGCTTTCATGTTCCAATTCCTTCTCTTTTTGTAAAATAAAACAGATGCCAAAGATGGATGGCTATGAGGCAACAAAAGCAATCCGGAAATCAGAAGTGGGAACTGGCTTGCACATTCCAATTGTTGCTCTTACAGCCCATGCAATGTCATGTGATGAAGCCAAGTGCCTAGAGGTTGGCATGGATGCTTATTTAACAAAGCCAATTGACTTCAAACTGATGGAGTCCACCATTGTTTCACTCACAAGAAGGACATCCTGACTATTGACGCTGTAATGAAGCTAATAACAGGTTGTCGTAGACATCCCAGAAATGTATAGAAGCTTATCAAATATTAACATCAAGAAGCATGGCTTAACATAAGGATTCCAGAAATATAATCCAATTTTCCTGAATTAACCCATTTGTACAGCAAAGGACTGAAACTTGTTACCCTTTGTTTCTTCAACTATACAGAGAAGGCCAAATTCTATGTGAATGTGAAAGCATTTTGTACAAGAAAGAACATTTTCTCGGTATATTACCTTATCTATTTACCTATTTGTTTATTATATATAAAAGCTGAACTATGAGCTTTGGAGTATGCAATTAACATAGCTTTTGCTACATCATCAATATGTCATTGGTTTACTTGATTATTCCATGAGTTTAATGGGTTATTTTGTTCAAGTTGAAATCTGGGTTTAAGCTTAGACCAATTTAATTGATTGTTGACAATTCATTGGTTAAAATTAAAACAGAAAAATGTGTTTCTGTGCTTGTCTGATTTAATAGATTATTTATTGATTTAGTCATTAAAACAAAAGCCTTGTTTTCTCATTTTCAGGACACTTAAATTGATTATGACTTACTTTAATCGGTGAATTCGTTAAGACTTCAATTTATCAAGTTCCAAAAACCATGTTTCTCTTTTTTAATTAGTTATGTCTTATAATTGAGCTCTCGGATCAAACACACAACTAATGGATCATCACATTGGATACAAAACACAAAATTCTAACTATTACAAGTGCAATCAAAAGGCTATCCTTTTGGAATCATCAAAACACAATTTTAAATTTTTAATATATTTTTATTTATGAAAGAAGTTATGTGAATTTTTCATGGCATTTCCATCAAAATGTGAATTTTTCATATTTGATTAGGAGGTATGAACAGATGTGAATTTTTATTTTGATTTAAATGTTGTCTAACAAGCATAAACATATTTTATTTATCGATGCTACAGTGTGACTTGTGTGTTTAGTTCTTTTTTAATTATGTGGATGAATACCTAAACTCATTTTATTAAATCTCTCATCATCCATCATTACTTCATTATAGAAAGATTATCATAAGATTCTCCTTAAATTATTTTATATAATAATTCTTATGATGGGTAGAAGAAAATTATTCATATTTATGTCTCTCATTTTTTATTGAATAATAATATTACTTACGTATATTCTTTATTTATAACTTAATAGTGGTAATTGTTCTAATTAGATATTTTAATAGTGTTCATATAAAAATAATATTGGATAGTGACTTAGCAAAACGAGGGTGGAACTAGTAAAGCCTGTCCGCAATCGGTAGGCCCAAGTAGAGCCCAACACGTTACTCTACTTGTTGCCTAAGCAGCTGCAAGTATCAAACACCTTGTTCGTTTTCTTCGTCATTACTCTTCACCGAAGCGAAAAAGCTTGACTCGAGAGGCACAGAGAGAGCTTCCAATCCCAACTCAGAAGTAAAACAAACAAGCAAACAAACACAGAGAACAGCACAATGGCGAGGTACGATCGAGCAATCACCGTCTTCTCCCCCGACGGCCACCTCTTCCAGGTCGAGTACGCCCTCGAAGCCGTCCGCAAAGGTAACGCTGCCGTCGGCGTCCGCGGCACCGACAACGTCGTCCTTGGCGTCGAGAAGAAATCCACAGCCAAACTCCAAGACTCCAGGTTCTCTTCCAATTCCCCCTTTTCTTCAGATCCCCTTCCCTTCGATTAGGGATCAACGAAACAACGACGTCGTTTCAAACTAGACTTAGTTCACTCCCTAATTGATTCTGTGTCGTTTCCCAGGACCGTGAGGAAGATTGTGAATCTTGACGATCACATTGCGCTTGCCTGCGCGGGGCTGAAGGCCGACGCACGTGTGCTCATTAACCGGGCACGTGTGGAGTGTCAGAGTCACAGGCTCACCGTCGAGGATCCCGTTACCGTTGAGTATATCACCCGTTACATTGCGGGGCTTCAGCAGAAGTACACTCAGAGTGGTGGTGTGCGCCCCTTTGGCCTTTCTACGCTCATTGTTGGGTTTGATCCCTACACGGGTGCGCCCTCACTGTACCAAACGGACCCCTCTGGCACGTTTTCCGCGTGGAAGGCGAACGCCACTGGTCGAAACTCGAATTCGATTCGGGAGTTTCTGGAGAAGAACTACAAGGAGACCTCTGGGCAGGAAACTGTGAAATTGGCTATTCGTGCATTGCTTGAAGTGAGTTTCACTTTGGTCTTCTTGTGTTTGTGAATGAATACCTGCCTACCTGGTTTTATTGTTTATCTAGAGTCTTTTGGTGCGACCAAAGTTTTAAATTGCGATTGTAGAAAATTGAAAACACATATGACCGCAAAAGGACCCCAAAAATCTTCATGTAATGGCTGCAATTGTGGGTTTAAAATCTTGTTTGTCTCCTGTGGTCAAGGTGTTTTTATTTTTCTTGCTAGATGACATTGCACTCTCTTGCCTTGCTTTTTTGCATGTGTATGCCTTTTAATGTTCTTGATGGCTTGGGAAGAATGTTAAGGTAGTGTTTGATGGAAAGACAAAATGGATTGGAATGGTCTACCCTGATGTGTTCTCTTTGGTTCTACCTTTTTAGTAGAATCAAAACATACGATTTTTTTTACCTTATGTCCTATTTTTAAATGCACCAAACGTAGCACAAAATCAATATGCAATGTTCTGTCTTGTTCTAAACCTGTCTATCAAAAGCTGCCTAATTCTCTTGAGCTTGATATTCCTTATAATATTTTGGGCATTTGAGTCGAAGTAACATTTTCTCTAGTTTAGACTGGCCTTAAGTACCCATGTTCATATATAGATTTTCTCTCTTTTTGATTCTTGATGTAGACCCAGTATCTTTTTAACAAACAATAGTTAATATAGGCATAGAAGTTGCTATTTAACACATATACAGTACTATTCTTTTGGAATATTTATCTTTATGTTAGATTAAAACACACTGATTTATTCCTATAGTTGTAGACATAAACCATGTTTTAGCATGTAACTCATTCTTACCTAAACTTTGTTAATACATGTCTGTAAGCTATCTGGTACATTATTCTATACTTTATGAAAATAAATATATCATTCAACCTCAACTTTAACCAGTAAATCCATTTTAATCTATTAAACAAACATTTTTGTAAATGTCGCGATAACTTCTCAGATATTTAATAGTTTACATCCTTCAGATTGTTTATGCATCGGTATATAACATTGACCTTCAAAGTCTTTGCGATCTTTTCTTTAGTTTTATGTAGGAATTTAAGCCAAACCAAAATGAATATATGAAAAACAAGAAGACTGTGTAATACATTTATTTGGTACTTGTGGTTCACTTGGTTGAAAATCTCTTCATTTGAAAAAAATTACTATAAAATAAAATAAGAGAGCTACGGCAGACAGTTGGAAGGGATGAGGATGTTGTTGGTACTTAAGATGTACTTTTTATTACCTTTTATGAATTTATTTAGATGCATCTTTACAGATAAATAAAATTATTAGGACATTAGTATATATGCCAGTTAGATTATTTCTAGATGATCTAGTATTTCCATTTTGTTTTGAACAGAATTATAATTTAGGAATTTCTGGTAAAATATTTATTGTTTGGGAACGATAAATCAAACAAATGGTTAACAATGTTGTAACTGGTTAATGCTTTAACCATATATCTGCTTCAATGAGCATAACTAGCTAATTTTACTTAGATGGAAAAATATTTTTGCTTGGAATTTCCTTGTTTTTTATGCTATTTTGTATTTTTATGCCCTAGACTCAGAACTCTTATCTACTACTTTTGGGTTGTTTTATGCATACTTGGGTAAGGGAAAATATCTTGGGGCAAGATTATCCCATTGAAGACTGACATTTACAGTCCTGCATAGTGGTTCTTTTGCTTTGAAGAAATTTTTTATCATTGAAGTAAATGTACAACTATACATGACTTGTTTGCATGCAAAGCCTTTAGGTGTGTCTATTGCCATGTGGCAATGCAAAAAATATTGGCTGCATAACATACTGATATTCACACTAATACTTTAGATAATGTTTTGAATTCCCCATTGTTAGACCAAGCTGATAAATCTGATAGTTGTATATTGGCCTGTGCAATCAAACGCTGAAATAGATCAAGTACTTCTGCCTATTCCTGTTGCATAATTACACTATTTGTGTAAATACTATTTGTTAATAGTTTGATATGCATTTGGAACATGATTTTATGTACTTCACTTATGATTTTTATTTGACACCAATATGTGATTAGGTTGTTGAGAGTGGAGGGAAAAACATAGAAGTTGCTGTGATGACTAAGGAGCAGGGTCTGCGTCAACTGGAGGAAGCTGAAATTGATGCCATCGTTGCTGAGATCGAAGCGGAGAAAGCAGCCGCCGAGGCTGCTAAGAAAGCCCCTCCTAAGGAGACATGATTTTCTGTTTAGTGTGTTATGCGAGCAGTTTCTTGATAGGTTATGACTGTACTCACCGAAGCTAAAATTGATGCCATTGTGTCTGAAAATTGAAACAGAAAAACGGTTGTTGAGGCTGCAAAGAATACCCTTTCTAAGGAGACATGATTTATGTTATTTTTGTTTCACTCGTGAATTGTTCTTGATAGATGTTGGCCTAACTTAAAATTGAATGCTTTACTGTCGTATGATATAGTAGTATTGGTCAAATTAATTGCATGCTATTATTATTCAAGTTCAAATTGAGCCGGGTGATACACCATGATACACAACTTTTCATCGGCAAAAAAATGATTCTTTATACTAATCAAAAGAAATTTGTCTATTTCCATCTTTAGAAGAAATTTTACTGACCTGAATGGAAATAGTGGTGTTATTATTAGATTTGGACCAAATATCAACTTGAATAAGTAAATTTGTTAGATAAATTAGTGTGTTGCTGCTTAAATAATTTGAATATATATATATATATATATTAAAAATTCATAATTTGTTCACTTCGTATTTTAAAATATTTCATAAAATTCATGATATAGTGATTAATGTAGAAGCTTGAAAGTAAGCTATATCTGACATTTTGTAAAATTATATAATTCTTTAATAAGGAAGTTGCTTTAATTTATAAACATTGAAAAATAGGAGTTTGTGTTTACTCAAGATGTGATGGGTTACCGCTTTTTACACTGATCCCATACAATATTATTACATATTTTATCAAACTTATTTTAAATTTATAAGTTATTTTTAAGTTATAATTAAAAATAAGAATTTTCAAAAAATAAAAGTAAATTTTGTTTGTTAGTTTTAAATTTTTTTAAAAAAGCTTTTTTTAAACTATAAGTTTGAAAAAAAATTGAAAGAATTTTTTATTTAAAAATATATTCTCTAATGAAAAAGTTATTTTGTCAAACACTTTCTTATTTATTTTCTAATTTTTTATAAACAGATAGAAAAATATAAACGTATTGTTGTATTGATTTAATTGATTTAATTTTTTATTATAATTTGAGAAATAATTTTTTATGTATATATTTAAGAGTTATTGTAGTTGAAAATTAGTTTGAAATCTTTCTTATGAAAAGTTGATAATCTTTTAAAAAAAATTGTGATTTGTTGAATTCAGACTCTCTTAGAGAAATGTGGATTACCAAAAATGACACAGATATGTGTAACAATAATATACTGTTAACTAGAATATATTATTTTAGGAAAATTGATTCATATATTTGTGTATTTATGATAATTAAAAGTAAATTCTACATGAGTAGGTTACAACTTTTTTTTATGCTCCTTAATTTAATAGTTTCTTCCCTCTTAGGAATTGTTTGGCCAACTTTTCATATTAAAAAAAAAATTGAAAAAAATATAGCATAAGAACTAAAAAAATTAAACTTGGCCCATGCAGGTCTCGAACCTGCGACCTTCGCGTTATTAGCACGACGCTCTAACCAGCTGAGCTAATAGGCCATTTGTTGATAGTGTTTAGCCGTTTACAATTTTATAATTATTTATGGATGTTTCTCACTCAGTTCAAGGTTTTTTCATTCTCAAAGCCTTCAATCAAAATCATCAGAAGGGAGATTCAGGAACTTCGATTGACATACACCATGAAAGAAATGAAAGAAGATAATGAGGTACTTTCCTTTCTCCGATAAAGCTCGCTTCTATTATTTTTGTTTTTTCTGCTCTCAATTTTGTTTATCATCAAATCCCCAATTCATTGTTCTCCATCTCCCTTTGAAAAAAATCTATAAACTTTCCTATTTCAATGTTGAAAGAATTAGTTTTGTGTCACCAAGCTTGATTTTTATTTTTCTTATTGTTGTTTTCATTTGTTTATTGTTCCTGTATCCTCGTAGGGTTTAGCTTTGGTTACATCTCTGTTTAATTTTGAAATCTGCTTGGAACGTCTCTACATGGGTCAGACTCTATTGATTTATGGCCACAAGTTATAGTTTTCGTCTCTTTTCTCTCAGATAAATCATCACTAGGTTTGATAATTTAGGCTGATGCATTTTAGCACAAGGGACCATTCACAAATCCCGTTGTCTTTTTCCCTTGCTAAAATCCCGTCCACTAGAAGATCCAGAAACAACTTCAAATTTTCAAACTTATCTATAAGAGGTTGCATCTAAAACATCATCTTGTGTCCGTGAGGGTTTTGTTTGAATTATGGGTTCAATTCAGGTTATTAGTACCGATGTAGGTTAAGCTAGCCTTGAATGTTCATGTTGATCAACCTCACTAGTGGGTGTTCTTTTGAAAGGTTTTGCACTTTCTGGAATTAGTGGTGCTCCCTATTAAAAGACAAGTTGTGGTCATTTTTTGTGTGGATTTTCTGATTGAGATTTGCATTGCTTTCTCTTTTGATAAAGGTATGACTTTGATGATCCTATTGACATGTGAAGAAATTCGTCAACCTTGTAGTACTACCCACAATAGTCAGTTCTTTCAAATTTCATTGTACTATCTTTTTTGGAGTTCGAAAGCATTCAAAGAATGGTTGGTTTTGGAGTTCTAGTTTGGTTCCAGAACGATTATAACAATGAGTTAAGAGAATAAAATGTTTATAAACTATCCATGATCTCAACTTTTAAATGATGTGAAATTGATGGGAGTACTGGAACAAGTCCTCGAATAAGTTCCACATTATTTAGAGTCGAAAAAGGATCATTTATAATTATCTATCTTAACTTACTGAAACATCTTTTAAGGACAAAAATATGAATAAGTTGAACTCAAAGTTCAAAGTAAACAATACCTCAGATGTGGTGATTGATCTTAATGATATTATCTTAGCAGATTTGAGTTTAGAGTATTGGTTTTGTTGGGAACATAAACCTTTAGCTCTTGATCGTGGGCACTTTAAGTATATCCATAAGTGGGCACTTTAAGTATATCCATAAGTCTCACATTATTTAAGAATCGAGATAAAAATATAGTTTATAAATATCTTTCTTCCTTTACCAATGAGAGGTCTATTAAGAATAAAATTGTGACTAAGTGAATCCCAGAAAGGATAGTCTATAAATTCATTTCTCGCTTAACTTACTGAGTTTTATTTTGACATACTTGAGACATGAACATATTACAAATAACTTACTGAGAAAAAGGTAAACAAAAAAGTGGTAAAGGTGGTCTTGACATGTGCTCAGGCCACTGGAGACACCATAAGGAAAGTGGTTTGATTTCATATATTGATTTCACATTTAATACAATATTCTTGATTTAACGTAGGCAATAACTTCAATATATCTGAAATTCAATTTTATCTGCGGTTTACTGATTTTGACAAAAATTATCTTATTTCCTTCTTCTTGCCTTGGAATTTGTCCAACTACTTTCATATTCTCCAAATCATTTATTTGAAAGAAGTGAATTTGATTTCAGACTGAAGATAATAAGCAAGCTTCTGCGGATGTGTTGTTTCACTATTCAAAATTTGCGCTGGCATGCATTGGATGCAAGATTCGACCATTCAATTTGAGACTTCATTTGATGAAGGTAGAAGACATATCTTTGTTATTTTCTCATTTAGATAATATATTTTGTTATATTCTAATTGATCCATACTATTTATATAACCTTTTATGGGATCACAACATTTTGCAGGAGATTTCAGGAATGCCCTCTTCTCTAAATAGGGAATCACCACAGAATGCAGCATCTCCTGATCCAATGGGTGAGTCATCAAGCACAGGAACAGCAAGACTTGACAGAGGAGACAGTTTCCGTGCACTATGATGCACTCTTTTTCTCCTACATACTATGATAGTATACATGTAGGAACAATATGGTTTATAATTACAACCTATTCAATGGCTCACAGATTGCTATTGATTACCATGTTTTGTCAGTCATTTTAATTTTAAAATTTGCTGTAGTGTGGTTTAAATTTAGTTCATTTTAGTTAGTAATTATCTATTTAAGTGATTTTACCTTACTCTTAGTAGGAATCTTTGTATCAAAATATGTATTAATAAGTAAATGCATGTGTTCATTCAAGCTCACTTTTTAACTTTTGCCGTCACAAATCTTTCTGTAAAATATAAATCTTATTTTTACCTATTAGGCCAATCTTAATTGATTTGATTCTATTTGCATTTTATTTAAAACAAAGGTCATAATAAACCTTCAAGAGGTAAGTTCTTGGTGTATTTAGTATATTGGATTAATGAAAACTCTTAAATCTTAATTGTGTTGTTCATATGAGGAATGAAACTGTAGTAAAATATGTTTTTAATTTTCAAATATTTACAAAAGTATGTTTTAATTTTTTTTTCAATTTTTATTTCTGTTGAATTTTGAAATATATTATTTTTAATACACAAAGTAGTTTAAATAAAGATTCTTATATAACAAAACAGTGTCTTACATTTTTATTTTGTACTTGTTCATGTATGCACACACATGTAATAGTGACTTTTTATCTATTCAACTATAGTCTTAATTATTTTGTATTCTTGTTATTTATTTAAAATACTAAATTAAGTCTTTCAAATTTGATAAAGCAAACAGTATAATTATTTCTAATTAATTAATGATAAAATCATTTTAACATTTAAAAAAATGTGTTATAATTTTTTAAAATTGAATGATTTAATCAAACTTTAGAAAAAATTACATCATTATATTTTTAAATTAAAATATTTTATTGAATATTTTTACTAATAAAAATATTAAATTGGCCAAAATAAATAATAATAATATGATAAAGAAGTTGAACTTAAATTATATTTTTTTCGTAAGTTTTGTTACATAATAATAATGTGATATTGTTATTCACTTAACATTGTAACATTTTTTTTCTAGCATTGTCCATACATTTAGTCACGGCCAACTATTTTAACAATTCTTAATCGTAAATACTAAAAAACAATAATTTTTTTTAAAGAAAAACTTATAACTGATCTTCTTTTATATAATTATTTCTGTACAAAGATATTTATGATACATTGATACATGAAAAAGAAATAAAAGGATTGAATAAATGGGGATGTATAAAGAGAAAAAAAAAAAACAACACGTTTCATCCAAGTAACGGCTACTTCTCTCACTCTCCAACTCCAACGGCTACTTTTTTAAGAAATTTAAAAAGGTCTCAGTCTTCTCCAAAGCACATCCTTCTTCTTCGCTTTGTCATAGCTTCTTCTCTGTCTACTCTTTCAAACCACTGTCCCTTTGTTCTTCTCTCGCAGAAGAAGCATCAGATCCATTCAGTTTTAACTTTCAATAATCATTTTCTCATAACACAATGCAAGACATGTGGAATGTTCCTCCGGGTTTCAGACCCTCCAAATCTGCACCTTCTTCTCCTGCGAAACCTCTCGGTGCGGTTCTCAGAACGCGCTCTGAGTCCTTCCATGTCACTCATAAGGTCCCAGTTGGTGACACTCCTTATGTCAGAGCAAAAAATGTTCAAGTAAGTGTTTTTTTTTTTTTTTCCTTTCCCTTTTCATGCTTGCAATGTACAAGGTGTTCTCTGTCTTTTGAATTTTTTTGTCTTTTTAAGTGTTGAGTAGTATTATTCTTTTGTGTTTTCAGTTGGTGGATAAAGATCCGGAACGAGCGATTCCACTGTTTTGGGCCGCCATTAACGCGGGAGATAGAGTGGACAGTGCTTTGAAAGATATGGCTATTGTCATGAAGCAGCAAAATCGGGCTGGAGAAGCCATTGAAGCCATCAAATCACTTCGAAGTAGATGTTCAGATCAAGCCCAAGAATCTCTTGATAACATTCTCTTGGATCTTTACAAGGTAGGTCACATTCACTGACCAAATTCTGATGTTATTTTGTTGTAAAAACTTTTAATAGATTCCAATGAGTGTCAGTATAATATATTTAATTGGTTATATAAAAAATTTGTTGTCCCGTTGTGGTTTGTGTAGGAGTGAACTAGTTAAGATATTTCTGTTAATGTTGTTGTAGTAGTATTAATACTAATATTTATATGACTACCAATACTGAAAAAAAGGATCACTTTGTTTTAACAGAGGTGTGGGAGACTTGATGACCAAATAGCCCTCTTGAAGCACAAGTTGTACTTAATTCAACAAGGGTTGGCATTCAATGGCAAGCGCACAAAGACAGCAAGATCTCAAGGGAAGAAGTTTCAAGTCTCTGTGGAGCAAGAAGCTACAAGATTGCTGGTAAGAATAACATAGCAAATAAAACTGAAATTTTACTCACTTTCACAGTTTTCACTCTTTTCTGTGGTCCTTATGAAACTGAATTGGACTTGTTGTAATGCAGGGAAACTTAGGATGGGCACTGATGCAGCAGAACAACTACATTGAAGCAGAAGAGGCCTATCGGCGTGCACTTTCTATAGCCCCGGACAACAATAAGATGTGCAATCTGGGCATTTGTTTGATGAAGCAAGGAAGAATTGGTGAGGCAAAGGAGACACTTTACCGTGTAAAGCCTGCTGTTATGGATGGCCCCAGAGGCTCAGATTCTCACTTAAAAGCCTATGAAAGGGCACAGCAAATGCTGAAAGACCTTGAATCTGAGATGATGAATAAGGGAGTTGATAGGATTGAACAAAGCAGGCTCTTTGAAGCCTTTTTGGGTTCTTCATCAATCTGGCAACCCCAGCCTTGTAAGGACCATCACACAACATCAACAAATTCAGCAAAAATTCACGATGATTTTGCTGATGAGAACGTCAATTCCAACATACTGACCAAAAATCACACAGCACTACCACCATCTAAAGCTACAACTACTACTAACAAACAAGTTGTTGTTGCCATGTTGGGAAACTCACTCAATGTTGCAGCTCCTCCATTCTATGCATCAAAATCCATGTTGAGGGAACCCATTGAGAACCAATTCTCTGAGACCCTTAAGAGAACAAGGTCTGGAAATGCTGCAGGATCTATGAGAGCTGTGAATGATGTGAGAGAGAGCAACAACAAGTTGCAGGTGGAATTAGGGGTGTCAGTGCCGGAAAACAAAACAAGAAGGCTCTCATCAGAGGATGGGGAGAAGAACAAGTTAACAGATTTGTTACCTGATGACGCTGACTTTGAAGAAGCCATTCTTGCTGCAATTTTGGGACCCACCAATGATAGTAAAACCAATGCGACAAGCACGATTTTGCACAAGAATAGTGAGAAAAGGCTTAAAGTTTTTGAGGATATCACGCTATCTCTTAGTCCAAGGGCCTGAAGTGAACCAAATTTTAATCTAATGAATAATGAATTATTCAATAACATAGGGTTTTTAGGTTGGAGATGATCTTGCTCTCCACTTGTTTAACTTCATCATCCATCTTCTGTAGAGGAAGAAGTATGTTACTTATGGATGGGAATAGGTTACTATGTATTAGCATGGTATTATTTGTTACTATCTATTTATTTGTTATTTGCCTTGTAAACGAGGCACATCATTGACTTAATAAACTGATGAGTTTTTCATTCTGAAAATTATAATTACTTTTCTTACTTGTTTGTAAGAGTGTTCAGAAGATAATATTACAATTTCATTTTATTCTATTTTTTCAGGATCAACATTTGATCCTACTTTTTTGTGGGTGGAATTTGTGGGACTTGCCAATAGAAGTGTTAATCACACAAGTGTAGATGAATCCCACCCATTAAGAAATTAAAATCATAATTAAATTGGTTCAAAATGGGAGATATGAAAGAAAAGAAGAAAAAAAATCAAACACGTAAACTCAATAAAAATAACACGGTGCAAAACCTGTAAATTGTGTTTTCCACAAATTTTTAAGGAGATTTTCAAGTTCTCATGTTTGTGTGTGGAGAATTTTAAGTCCTTAACATTGGTGCAGTGTGTCATGAATCTATCTAGATATGATCATTCAGTTTTTGAATAACATTGGTGCAGTTGAAGATTCATGTTGAAGATGAATTGAAAAAATTGCTATTTTGAATTCACTCTTTCATTTTAGAATCTAGGGTTTAGTACAGAATTTTCATTACATAATGGTTTTATTATATTGTACTGTTATTTTGAGTACATATAATTGAGAGAAACTTTGAATATTAGATTTTGTATTGTTTTGTAACAGTTTAATATTTTATTAAAATATATTATTCAAATTTTAATAAGGTAGTTTTTAAAAGTTGTTGTCACGTTTTTGTAATTGTTAAGTAAAAAGAAACATGATTTTAGCACTAAGATTTAGGAAGTTATTAGTTTATTCTTAAAACTAAACTAATGCTTTTATGTAATTACTGTACTGGAGATGTCTTTAGATATAGCACGTATTTTGAATTTTTGTTATATTTTTATTTTATATAAAAAACCTATAACATTTTACTGAAGATTTTTTTTTTATTAAACTATATTTTCTAAAAATCCAACAATTACCTTACCTGCTAATTCGTATATATATCATAATTAATATATAGAGAGAGATAGATTTGGGTATAGACAATAGTCAAAAGTTATTTTGAAAAAGGTAATTGAGTTGGTTTTTGTTGAGAGAAAAAAATTTAACATTATTATCTAATTACAGTATTATATATGATAATTTTATTAATCTTTACAATAATCATCTAATCACAAACTAATATATATAGTAGGTTATTAAGTTTTATATTAACAATAATAATAATAATTTATTTATAAATATACTATTAATAATACGTAAAATTAAAATTGTTACCCATTATCAAAACGAAAATATTCAAAAATAATTTCAATGACAATAAAAAACTGACCAATAATATTATGATTGATAAAAAAACATTAAAATAAAATTATTTTTTATTATAATGAAAATACTTTATTTACAATAAATTAAAATTTAATAAATTAAAATTATCTTATTTAGATAAAGTATTTTAAAAAATAAAACAATTCAAATGAAAAAATAATTCAAATTTAATATATTTTAATTTTCTTAAAATTTTGAAATTTACATCTAAACTCTACTTGGAACTCTCAACTTTTTCTCCATGGATCAATTCCCTGATTTTTCAGAAACTGGTCACTTTCTCTAGAATACCATTTAATCCTCCATTTTTTTACTCCATAAGAATGACTAATAACTTTCTAATTGTTGCAAACTATCTTTTCCTTCCTTGATCCTAACTCGTATTAAAAACCTATTGAGGAGATTCAAACGTGCATCTCGGACTTCAACCCATCAACTATGAACAATGTTCGTGCTTCACAAGTATCTACTAATTCTGTATGTAATAAGTTTGTGAACTATAAAAAAAATATTTTAAAGTAACAAGTAAATATTTACAAAGGCTCTTTCTCACTAATAACTTGTTTTCAAAAACTCATCATTCCCATCAAGGCTTTAGAGTACCAATTCGGGATTGTGATCGTGCATCAGAACTCAAAAACTTCCCGTTTCCTATGTAACGCTTTAGCCTCAATCAGTAGTAGAGAAGAATGGCTAGAGAAGTTTTTAAGACTATATGCATTAAAGATCTACAAGCTGAACAACCACATATATTACACGTTGCATACCTACCAATCTTCTATGTCATCATCGGAAATGTCCCTAGATTGTTCATCTAAATCCAATTTGTCGAAATCAAAGTCTTCCATTTCCAAGTTCTGTAATGATTCCTGACTTGGTTCATGATATCCACCACATGCTCTATTTCCGAGCAATTTAAGCATGGGCATGTACTCAGTGGCCATAATGGACATATGATAGGAACTAAACCGTTTACAGGCCGGGATTCTGAGCCTATCTACCTCTTTCTGCAATTTAAGATCACGAACAGATGTCAATTTAAGATGAAACATTTGAATCTTCTGGTGACACAGCTACCTTGCCAACAACACCAAGTAATACATAAGCATAAAAAGAACGTTTATAAAAAAATACTTGAAGTACAATATTCCATTGATGCTCTCCGGAGTCCTTTTTCTTTCCCAGGGTAACTACTAACTAAATGTAATAAATTTCAAATTCAAATTACCTACTTCAAATAGATAATTGCAAAAAATGCAGAATAAGAAAATAGAACATATAGCAGAACAATAATGAGTTTACCTTGTATAATGATGCTTTCTCAACTTGCCAGACCTTTGGTCGCCGAATTGCATGCCACCTTTACAAGTTAATAGATTTAAAATATAATAGAAACATCAAGTTGTCACTCAGAAGACTGAATATAAACGAGTGATAACCTGGAGGACAGTGGATGAGAATTTCCAAATAGCACCCCCCGAACAGCTATGGATGCAGCAGCTGACTGTAAAACACCCTCTGCCTCGTTATAACTACATAGCATTCCCCGGTGTTTAGTAAGAAGAATGTCAGCATCACCTAGATACGAAGACAGAGTCCATGCGTCATCTATTGCCTCATCATCCAAAAAATCCAGAACTGCAAGAAATTAGCAGAATTAGAAAGCTACGGGCTTTGGTTGTGAACATTAAAGAAAGATACCATCTTCATTTTAGAAATATGTTTTCAATTTTTACCAAGGCCAAAACTAGCATATAGGAAGGAAATACCATTTTCATGCAGAAAATCAGCAACTGGACCCGGTTGCACATGGGCTTGACAAAGAATCTTCTCAGGGACATCCATTTTTAATGGTAATCTTGAAAGTCTTTCTCGAATAAGAAACATGTCTTGATCTACCACATAAGAAAATCACTAGTTAAAACGATGTAACATAACGATATCAAATATTTAACTTTGCCTAGTTATATTACTCTTCCTCAAGTACATGAAAGACAAGATATGGAATTCAAATTTTTCTGAATTACACACCATATTCTGTTCCAACTCCAGTCTCCCTTTTATTATGCAAAAATTTCCCCAAAGCATGAAACAAAGATAATGCCTCATCTCTTCCAAAGTGCAATGAATATTCATCATCTGGTCTAGCAGGTTTATTACTTTCCTCTTTTAATGAACCACGAGAGCAATTAGATGGGGCCAAAGAATGCACTAGATTTGGTTTCAGGCAGAAAAACTGTAAAGAAGTGATTGCATGTCTGATGTCACCTCCACTTGTTTTTGCTATTAGATCAACATACTCAGCAGTCACATCACACTGCTCCATTCGGCATATTCTAAAAAGTATCTTCTTCATAGTATTTGTTGTAATTGGATTGAAAGCAACCTGAAAGTTTCCCAAACTAAGTTTAACATAATATTATCTTATAACATGGCATAAAAAAAAAGATAATTCTTCAAGGATGTAACCTTACAAGCCCCAGAACTCTCTAGAGATAGCTTCAGTTCTTCCAGGCAACGAGCATTATAATCAACTGAGTCAGCATTTCCATAGTCAGTTAACAATATTGCTGTGGGTATCTGAGTTGAATTCACCAAAAGTTGCAAGCAACTTTTAAGTCTTCCAAAAGCAGATTTCCCATTAGTCATGGGAAGATCATCTATTAAAAGTATGATGGAAGGTTTTGACTCCCCAGTATAGGAAGTTAGCAATAATCCATACTTTCGTACTCTCTCAACAAAACTTTCAAATTCATCCAACTTGGACGTGTATTGTGTCCCTGAAATGAATCAGCAAATTAAAAAGAAAAAAGTGGTCACTATCAATAAGTTACAACCCCCCGCAACACCCCCAAATAGCCTGTATTCTCTCACTTGGAATGTAAACACAATGCACATGTAATTTAACAATACATCCTCAAGGACACTTATCATTTCATAGAAAAAAAAATAGATGTTTAACCAGAGAGGCTAAAGGGGATGAGAAAGATGACTTTCTCGTACTAGCTTCATCAAAACATAGTTGCAGAACCCACCTGTGCCAGAATTATAAATATGTTCCTGCCAAATTACAGGTGTAGGTGTGTTCCACCCATAAACTATTGCTCCCAGATGAGATGCGATTACATGAATAGCTGCCTACGTAATGAAAAGAAGAAATGTTTCAATATGAATGTGATATTTCTATCAAAGTACATATTAAAATAAGGTTCTTCATAAAGTGAAGTGGTATTCAGTAATAATCCAATTAAAATCAGCACATATAAGAACAAAAAAGAAAACAAACCAGAACAAATATAGATAAAAGAGAAGATTTTGACAAGCCACAGAAGCCTGAAGCTCCAAATATTAACATTTCCAAATTGTGCTGAGTGGCTGAGCCAGTACAAGAAAGAGGCTAAATGAGGAGGGTAGAGCTACATACAGATTTTCCAACTCCAGCCTGACCACTGACGAGGAGAACATTATTATTGTAGACACCCTGTAAATTTGCCATAAAGAAAACAAAGAAAAAGGGAACTCACAATATGAATAGAATAAAATCAACATATGCATATTTAAAGTTCAGAGAGGACAATTTATAGTAACTTAAGAGTATAACCTAGTACAGGGGAAGAAACTTCTATAGAAATGTAAAATCTGGAATTAAACACATAAGAGGAAGAATTTAGATAACTCAAAACAACCAACAACCAAAAGATCATGATGTTCTCTTTTTATACTGAGCCAAACTATCAAACATTCTAAAAATATCGACAATTCAACATTAATTTATCATTACCACATTCTAAAAACTTGTTTTGCACATTTACAAGAATAACAATCTCTATGAAGCTATAAGTTCTAGTGCGTGAAAAACAAGATAACAGTCATAAGTCAATGTAAATTAATTATTATCTTACCTTTGAAGGTTTCAACCTCTCTTCAAACCACATCTTAACATCTTCAACCTGCAAATGCAACAAAAATGGAGAAAATGGGATGGTATTCATATCACTACCAAAATCAAGACATTAGGAATCAGATTCTTGACCTTTTTCTTGTGAACAGCAAGCTCTTCCAGAGAATGGGGCTTGTATTTATCAACCCATAGCTCCCCTGCAAAGCTCCTGTGAGTACCTGTTGTATTCATGTAGCACTTGTAACATATTAGAGCAGAAAAGAAAAAGATAAGATGCAGATCCAGAAGGCTCCACAATTTGTACAAAAAGGTGCAAATTGAAGATTTCAATTTTTTTCTGTGTATGTGAAGTTGATAACTCAGGCAGTCTGCTTAATAAACCTTAACCATTTTTAAAAAGTCCATGTATTAGTATCAAAATTGAAAAGGAACCACTATGATATACAACTTGCATCCTTCAAAATGAGGAGGCACACTTTAGAGTATAAGGTGAAGAGTCATCAGATTTAGCTTACCTGAAGTGAGCAAGAGTAAAATTAGTAATCTCAGTAGTAGACGAGAAGAAGAACAGTTAATATTCTTACACATTCACGATTTTTATGAAATGGCTAAGTTCGTTTACTTTACTTTCATTGAACAGCTCACTTTACAGGAGCCGATTACACTAGAATCATGTTGAAGCAAACAAATAACAACATTCCAATAAAAAGATTAAAAAAAAGTTTTAAACACAGCAACAGCATACCAGCGGATACCTTTGACCCAGTAAACACTTCATTGAAGTCATCTCCAAATAAGTCTATCTGCAAAAAGAAAAACCATCAAATAACAAAAAAAAAAAAAAAAAAAACTCATCAAATAGCACTCAGGTTTCACATTGATTAGAAACAGTTAAGTAACAAAATGTTAATAATAAACACACAAAAAGTGAAAAACTGATACCTCATGCAGTTTGGAGAGGTGAGAGCGAGAATCCGAAGCACGTGCCTTCTTCCTTCCCCGCGAGGATGTTGAGGTGGACCTCGGCTTTGACTTCGACTTCGTCGTATAGCTGCGACTCGAACTCAACGAACGAACATTAGGAGTACCGTCTTCTTCTTCCGATGACAGAATAACGACGCAGTTTCTCTTTGCCATCAGAAAACCCTATTTTCCTTTTTTATTTCAGGGATTTGTTGCAACAAGGGATAAATTATCGCTTAGTTCTTAGTCAGATTCGTAAAATGAAATCCACGGAAACCAGGATTTGCAGTGAATCGAGATCGAAAACCCCAACATGGTATTGGGGGGTTTTGTTTTGGAGCCAAAGGCAATGGGGAAACTACGCGCGTTTACGCTTTCCTTTTCCACTGTTAATTATTTTCTAACACTGGCATTTGGCTGAGCGGTACCAATGGAGAAGATTTTAAAATTTAAATTTAAGTATGTTGTTTTTATTTAATAAAGAAAGAAATTAACAAATTTAACGAATTTTAATAAACTTTTTTATTTGTCATTTTTTATCAAATTTGAAATTATCATTTTTAGTATGCAAATTGTCTTTCGAGTTTCTGTGAATTTCTTTTTATTTTTTTCTCTTTAAACTTTTAAATAAATGTTTTTAGTTTTTAATACTTATTTTAAAATAGATAAATAATATTTATTTTATAGATATTTAAAGTTTTTTAAGTAACATTGTATTATAATATTAATATGTGCATGTAATATTTGGAGAGATTATTTAACTTTTAGTTTAATAATATTATTTGAGATTTAAAATTGTAATTTTTAATTTAAAAACAAAAAAAATTATTATGAGTGAAATTAAGAAACATAAATTGCAAGTACATTCTAAATAAATTCAGCATTAAGTTATTTTTATTTTAGGATTTGCCATTTGAATGTAATTAGATGCTTATGTATTAGAAAGAAGGAAAAAACAATTCACTAATATGAAGGATAATGTTTTAATGAAAACTATGAAATTTATATTTTGTAACAAAATAATTGTAAATAACCGTCTCTTCCAAAATCTCATCTGAGGAGAAAATTGGACACGAGACAATTCTTTAGATTCTCTTTAAAAAAAATTATTATGAATGGCTAAGATTTAGGATGATTATTATCTCAATTTTTGGTTATTAAAAACTATTTTTCAAAATAATTACATATCATATTTTTTTAATAAGGTTTCCAAAATAAGTGTTATAAAACAAAACAAAAACAATAGATAAATATTTTCTCATCTTCTATTTTGATTTTTTTTCCTCTTTTCCTTCAATTTCATTTGTTTGAACAATCTGGTTCTATTACATTTTGAAATTTAAAAATAAAATGAAAATAAAAATACTTAATAGCGTATTTGAAAAAAATAAATAAATGGCACATTTCAAACACTCATCCAACATTCTTACTTACAAGCAAAAAATTAAAAAATAATAAATAAAATCACTTGAATATTATTAGGATGTTTAACAAAATGAATTATCTATATATTATTATTCTTTGAAAAATCTTAATTTAAAGAGCACAGTTACTTACTTCTTGAAAAGCTCTCTTAAAAATTCACAAAACTTTTAAATATGGTCCAAGTTAATGTAAATATAATATAATATATATATATATATTATTTTTTTTTTCTATTTTCTTACTAAAAGATAACACATCCATTTTCTAGTTCTTATGCATTATTTATGATACTATTAAAGTGAATAAAGTACATCTAAACAATAACGCCAATTAGATTATATAACAAGTAATTTTTTTCTACATAAAAAGTCTTAAGATTTTTTTGGATAAAATAAATGGAATTTTTTTTTTTATCTTTTTAATAACTATATAACTATCAGCGATTATTTTTCTATTTTTAATATTACTGTTTTTATTCAATAACTTACTTTTAATTTTGTATATTGTAATTATAATTTTAAATAATGTTAATATAAAATATTTTTTAATACATTAAAAGGTTATTTCATCTCCCAAAAAGACAAAATTATATGTAATATAATAATAATTATTATTATTCTCATTTTTTATGTTTACATAATTTAAAAAAGTATTACATAATTTAAAAGTAATAGAAAAAGTAATTTTTTTCATAATATATTAAATATATTTTGTTACTATCTTTACGTATAAAATGATAATTATATATAAATTATTATAAAATAAAAAGTATATGCAATTTTCTTTATTATATAGCATTCTGTAGGCAAAAACTATTGATTATTTTAACAAAATTAACACTATGGAGAATTTTTTGTGTAAATAGAGGTAAGATCTTTTAAATTATTTCTTTTATAACCTATAAAAGAAAAGAAGAAGAAAAAAGAAAACAGGTTTTGGTTCTTTGATGATGCAAATTTATTCAACACTATATTCTAACATTGTTGTGTACCATGAAAAGAAAATCACCTTTGACTTTAATTTGGCATTACCTAAGAAAAATTATTAATCACCCTATTAGTAGTAAAAAGGTTTAAAACATAAAATAAAGTGTCAATTAGTTCATTGCAAAACTGAAATTGTGTATGATATGGAATATTAAAGTTCCTCCTAGATATCATGAAGTTTATTTTTTTTTTATATAATTGTGTAGTTTTTTAGGTACATTATGTTTTTCTTTTGCATGATTGTGTGTTTATATTCATTTTAAAAAATGACACTTTCATGATAAAATAAATTTCCCAAACAAAAACAATAGCAATAGTAATATGCTAGAGATTGTTCTTGTCTCACCTATAAATATGCTTAATTGAGTATCATATTAGAGTCTAACCTTGTGTTTTAAACAAATCATTCTTGTTCATTGTTTCAATCAACTCCTTCCCCCTAAAAAATTGATTCAAAAAGAGAGATAAAATAACCCTCACTATTATGTATAGAACTAAAGAACAAGTGAAACAATAGAGAATCTATAAATATAGCAAACATTATATCAAAATATAAAGTAATTTAAATATGTTCAAGCAAATAAGGTTGTAATTCCTAACTGGGATATTCCAGTATTTTATAAAACATAAGTTAAGAAAAATGTGAGTACCATGAAAAGGAAATTTGACAATTAGAATTCACAATAATTCCAAGGAAGCAAAACATCATCAACCTCTTTATGCTCCAAGGAGATCTAGAGTATGTCAAATGAACACCCAAAAGACTCCAACTTCTTCAACGACAAAGGAATGAAGAAATGGAAGAAGAGGAAGTAGATAAAAAAAATCTGCATCATCAAGTGTTTTGGCTTTGTGAATCACAATATTGAACAGGCTTTTTGACCTTTATTCTTCTTTTTCTTTTGTTTTGGTGGTTGAAGGACAACTCTTATGGCTGCATCAAACACTGCTTTCACATTCTGCAATGAAGGCCAAAAAAAATGGTGAACTACAAGTTAAGTTAACCATTGTGTGAAGAGGAAAAGGAAAATGCATTCGATTATACACCTCTTGTGATTTTGAACTGCATTCAATGTAAGCAGGTGCATTGATCAGCTTCTTAAGTTCTTCCCCCTTTAAGAAGATAACAAAATTTTATGCTCAAAACTAAAATTGATTAAAACATGATGCACTAGAAGTGTAAAACAATTAAAGAACAAAAAAAATATGCACCTGAGCATTGCTAATGGGTACAGCACCAGGATGGTCTATGAAGAACTGCTTATCATCTCGAAGATCTGTCCAATAGAAAAGAAATAACTCTTAATTCACAAAACAACCATTGAATTCGTAGAGATCAAGAAAATTTTTAATGCAATCCCTTATATACAACAACACATATTAAATTGATAAAAAATTTCGTTAAAAATATATAAAATCAATTTATTATGTGCAAACTTTATCATTTTATGAATTGATTTGATAGAGTTAAATTAAATTTAAAATTTATTTTTAATAACAAAATTATTAAACCTATCAAATTATTCATTATCGAATTATTTATAATTTTTAAATTTCACAATTGATTTGAAGAGATAAAAAAACAAAATTATTAAATCTATCAAAATATTATTATCAAATACTCATAATTATCTAGTCAAGAAATATATTAGTTTAAACTCAAGTTTCAACTTGAAAACTTTTCAAATACTATTATTTCATTTCATTTGATAAATATAGATCCAAGCAAACAAAGTCTAGCTTGATAGTTGAAACCTTTATCATTACATTAACTCCAAATAAAAAAGGAAAAAAATACAAAAGAAAGTTCTTATACTCATATTTTATTGTTTATCAGATTATAAAACTTCATCAATCTCGATGAACAATGTAAAAAAATGTAAGTACTCACATATTATAAAATGAAACTCTCAATAAATATCTAACAACAATTTACAGAATCCATATAAATACATGATTTCGTAAGACATATTAGTTTATATTATAAATTAATATGCTGGAAGGAAGTAATTAACAAGTACAGAACATTACAATATCAAACAAATTAGGTAGAAATTAACTTACCAAGCTTTGTGCCAACCAGAATGATGGGAACACCAGGTGCATAATGTTTTAATTCTGGAATCCACTGGAAATGAAAAGAATACACAAACTTTTAGCAATTATTATGGAAACATGTGTTAAAATGAATCAAAAGTTGGTGGAAAACTAAAATAGAAAGTGTGAAATAGAGTGAGAAGAAGACCTTCTTGGAAACATTCTCATAACTGGCCTTGCTTATGAGAGAGAAAGCCAATATGAAAACATCGGCACCACGATAACTCAACGGTCGCAATCTGTTATAATCCTCTTGTCCTGTTTCACAAAATAAAGAAATAAAAATCTGCAAAATAAGAAATAAAAATTCGATTTTTGAGAAATAAAAAATGGCAGCAATACCAGCAGTGTCCCACAATCCCAGATTAACAGTGGCTCCATTCACAACCACATTTGCGCTGAAATTGTCAAACACTGTTGGCACATAATCCTGTTTCCAACCAAAGTCAACATATACAAAAATAATAATCATCTTTCTTTCTCAACTACCATAATTATAACATCGTATAAATACGAAATTCCAACACAAATAATTATCTTTCTTTCATTAAGCATAACTATAAGATGATATCACACATGAAATTGAAACACAATCACAAAATCTAGTGATAACACAAAAATTTAGCACCAAAATCTCTTTATCTCCTATGTCATATTTAAATCAATAACTAACATATCAGTGAACCTGATTATTGTTTTCTTATTGTCAACAACAACAATAATAATATTATTATATTTAAAAAAAATATTTTGGTGTCATTTTTCATAAAAAATATTTTATCTTTTATTAAGAAAAAATAATTAATTAATTAATCATTCATCGTAATCACCCACTTATAAACTATTTTCTTTAAATAATAACACATAAAAATAAAATAAAAAAGTTATTAAAATAAGATAATAAGATAAAAAAAAAAAAAGCACAATAATACCTATATTTTTTAATAAAATAATAATAATAATAAATCAAAAGATTTTTTTCATCAATATTCAGACCTCAAATTTTTACATACTACACATGTTAGACACCTTCTGCAGCATTCCAAGCGGAGATGAAATGCATTTTTATACAAAACAAATCATGAAAATCATCAAATAGTTTTTTTAAGAAAGTGATTTGTTCAATCTAATAAAGTATAAAAAAACTATAGAAAGATTCAAACAATTATGAGAGAAAACATTTTCATTTTATCACATTTTGCAGACACTTTTTCCAATTAAACTTGGAAGCAATTCTTTCTACCTCAAAATCCAAGTTTCTTCAAGAAACTTAAATTCTGTCATAACATGTCATGTTTTGTCCATTTTGATCACATTTTCATTGAACAATCAACATGAAAACTCAGAATCAAAAAATAAAATCTAAGATTCTAAATATCCATTAAAACTTAACATGGCCACCAATACATAAACATCATAAAGAAAAAATAAGAAAAAAACTGACAGTAGGAAAGGTATTGCTGGTATAGGAGATTAGCAAACAAGTTTTGCCCACAGCTCCATCTCCAACAGTGACGCACTTGATGAACCTAGAAGCGCTCATCTTCTTCACTTACCCTCTATTCACCTAAAAAAACAAACCCTCAGATCATTCACCTGAGGACCTTGATCGATAACTCACCCACACAACCTTCCAATCTCTTCTCCTCCACTGCTTCAATCATGCATCTGTTTCAGCAAAAATGAAAATCTAGAAACTTCCATGAATGCAGAGAGGGAAATTCTAAAACACACAAAGAAAAATGCCCAAAAACGGAAGTGCAAGAAAAATGTAGAGAGGGGAATTTGGAATGAAGATGAAGAAGAAGAAGAAAAATGAGAAACCCTAACCCTTTTGGAGGAGATAGCACTTATGCATGGGGGAACGTGAGTTGTTGTTGCGGAAAGAGATCAAAGAGAGAGAAAGAGACACGAGGCCTTCTCGTCCGACAAATTTTGCTGTTGAACCGTTCGTTATGCGAACTAATCTTTGCTATTATTGTTTGTTTTGGTCTTCGTTTATTTTTAAATTTTTACAATTACAATTATTTTTGTGTGATTGTGTTTTTTTCTTTTGTGGAAAACTTTACACACCACATTAATCGCAACGAAATTCGGTTCCGCTAGAAATATGTTCGGATCGATACTCATTTTTAAGTTATGCCTTAATAAAAAAATTAACTAAATTAGAATAAAATAGGTTATAAATAAATTAAGAAATGATTTGGAGTGAATAAAAACTTCTTTATAATTAGTTATATCAATTTAGTAAGGCTTACTGCATTCTCTTTTTAGATCCTCTCTAATCAATAGATTAAAAAAAAATCAAATTTTTACTTACATTCTTATCAAGCGTGAAATCCCTAAAATAAACAAAGACTAAATGAAAGTAATATTTCCCTAAATTAAAAATATTAAGTATTTGTTGGTATGAAATTGTTTTAGTTTAACCTTTATTTTTTTATTGTGACACTAACGTAAAATATTTATCAATGATTAATTTTTATTGGAAAATTGTATTGATCATCTCCAATTAATTTTCCTTTCTTCTATTTATGGTTTTATTTTATTTACAAAAATTAAATTTTAAACTTTGTTTGAAAGATTTAAGTCGAATATTATGAATACCATATATTATAATCTCATTATTAAATTAAAAACCAATTTCATTCTTTGTTAGACAAATAAATTCATATTAATAACTTAGTTAAATTTGATTAACTTTAAATCATTACATTGTTCCTAAATATATTTTAATAACTATAATGAAGTGTGAGAAATCTAATAGATTTGAGAAATTTGATTGAGTATAAAAAAAACATAGTTAAGAAAACGTACACAAATGTTACACACATTAATAAGATAAATAATAACACATATCATTTAAATAAATTTTTACAAAATTAATTTGTAATCAAGTCACATTTAAATAATTTATCCTACATGTAAAGGATCTAAACCTTCAAGCAATTCCCAAACTACAAAAATTAAAAAAAAAAAAAAAAACTTTACTCAAAATTTTGAATAGATAATTTTCTTCTATTTTTAAATTTTTTTTTATTTAGTATTCTCATATCTTAAATAAATAAAGAAAGAATGAAATATCTTTAAAAAAATCAAAAATTAAAAAAAAAATACAAAATAAATAATAAAATATTTAATTTTTTATAAAAACTTAATTAAATTAAATTTTATCCTTCATAATTATATTTTTTTAGTTATTTATAATTATTTTTAAAGGAATCCTTATATTTGTACTATTAATATATAGTTTTTAGTTTTTTTATTTGTTATTTTTATTATATCTTTATAAATAAAATGAACTGTAAAAAATAACAAATTATTTACATTTAATGTAAATGATTTATCCCAAATATTATATAAAAAAATTATAACTTTTTGTATAAATTTTAAGAATTAATTAAAATAAAAAATTAAAATTTGTGTCTATTTACACTGATAATAAAGTTTAAGAATTAAATAAAATTAAAATTCAACCTTTCTGTTTATGAACGAAGTAAAACATAAAATTAAAATTTAGGATGTTGTAAAAAAAAGTTTAAGGAGGTAAATACTTTTTACCTTTTATAGAAATAATTAATAACAGTAAAGGCTTTTGTTTTAACCTAAACTAGACTGGGAAGAGTTTAAGATCAACCCATCGATTTCTAAATTTTTTTAAATGATTTATTTTTGAAAAGAAATAAAAACTAATTTTAAAAAGTACTTTCTAAATTAAAAATCAACCGAGTTTTTAAATACATGAAGTGTGTATTGGGGCTTGACAAACTTGGGCCGGGCTGTTTCTTATTGGGTTTAAGCCCTTGATTTTTGGTCCAAAACAAACTAATTTTGGATTTAACTTTTTATACACTAGTTATGCACTTCATTTTTTTTATTCTAAAATTTTGTTATGTGGATTGAATTTTTAACAAGTGACGTGGAGGATTGTAAAAGGATTTATTTAAATTTATTCATAATCAATAATTTATAATAATACTAGAAAAAAATGAAAAAATAATAATTTTTATTTAATGAAAATGTCCTCTTCTTTTCCACGAATGAAAAATTTCAAAATTATAATTATAATACTAAATAATTATAATTACAATTTTAAAAATTGTTTAGTATGACACATGCATGCATTATTTTCAGTTAACAACAATAAAGACTAAAAGAGCAAACTGAAAAATAGATATCATAAGAAGAAATAAAAATGAAATTTTTTCTAATCTTTTTTAATTTATATATAAATTGATTTTAAATTACTAAAAACTTTGTTTTTTTATTATTCTTTTCTAAAAATATTTAAATGATTTATTTTTTTAAAAGAAAATGGTAAATGATTTGAATGAAATAATAGTTAGAGAGTGCATTCATAAGAATTTGATTGAAAAATGCAACGGAAATGGTGATGGAAGAGTGATAAATGCGTGTATTGAATGAATGAATTAGTTATTCGTTGCTTTCACCAAATATGTAGAAACCACACGCAATCCAAAAAATACACGCATTTTTCTTATACCTAACTCAATCTCTTTAAACTTCTAGAATATCAAAATACCAACAATATAATCAAATTTAATCTTAATCTTAAATTTTTTAATAACATTTTCGTTATATCATATTATTTTTAAATTATTTTATTTTATTTTATTTTAATAAAAAAATTTAAATAATTCGAATTAAAAACGGTACTTTATATTATTTATATTTATTACTATTCTTAATGAGCAAATGATTCTTGGTGAGGAGAGATATCCTTTAAAAAGATACAAACTTTTATTAAATAATACAAGATTTGATGATATTTTATTATGACTATTTTTTTTTTTTATGAAAGAAGCAACACTTTTAGATAGAAATTGTTGCAATGGGTGGATGAATATTGCTAGTAATGGTAATGTTACCTTATTTTGATCGCGTGTTGTGTTGTCATAGAAAACTGGGATAAGGTGGAATAGTCTCTATAACACTTTCACACTCTCTTTTGCGGATTATACTATAAATAATTAAAAAAGTTAAATTAAATTAAAAATAATAAATTTAATTTTTTATTTCAATTTCTAAGTTAAGATATTAAATATAAATTTTAAATTAAATTATAAATTATTCTAAGAATTAATTTAAATAAAATAATAAAATTGTTTAGTTAAATTTTAAATAATTATATCTAAAAAAATTAAATATTATGTTTATTTTTTTTAAAATTACTATTTCTTTAAAAAAAAGTTTCTAAATTTTTTATTATTTTTTATTATTATTTTTTTATTCTTTTTAACATTTAAAGATATTAAATTAAATTAAATTAAAACTTATGAGAAGTAGATCAATTTTAAGTTATAAGTTTTTTTATATTTTTTTTTTAACTATTTTCATGCTTTATGTATGTAAGGGCTCTTTCCTCTCATTAGTATGACATTATGTTAGCTTAAGATTTTAATCATTGTGAAATAAGTATTTCGATAATTAATTAAAAAAATTAAAACTTTATCTTATAAAAAAAGGACATTGGAAGTATATTATAAAATATTTCTGAAATATAACCGTTATCCTGCTATATTTAAAAGAAACTTCAAAATATAAAATTAGAAACAATACTTATTTTTAAGTAAACAAAATTAATAGAATAAATTAATTAATTATATGAAAAAAAAATTATATCAAAATAAAATAAAATTAAAAAAACATGAATTAAATTTTTTTAAATCAAATAATATATAATATTTGAATTAAATAAATTAAATATTATTTATTTTTTATATAATATATACGAATTATAAACTTCATAAGATTTAAGATTAAAATACTTAATTCATTAAATATTTTTAATGATAGAATTGCAAGGATACCATATTATCAATCCATTATGAATATAAGTATTACAAAAAAGAGAATTATGAGAAATAATTTTTAATTCATTTTTATTAATTAAAATTGATTTTTATTATATATATTCTTTAATTTCATGTCCTATTCACTAAATACCTTTAAAAACATTATAGTTTCAATAATATGTAATTAATAATAAAATGTGTGTAAAAAAGGAGAGTACATTATTAGCCTTCAATAAGAGAATAACTACTACTTGTAGAGTATTAAAAAAAGATAGTATATTATTAGCCTTTTTAATATTTTAGGGTTTAAGGTTTATTAAACTAAAAAGTTAAAACATTGTTGTATTGTATCTATTATTTACTGAACTTGAAAAATAACTTACAATTAAAGATGATTTTTGTAAAAATAATTAATATAATTAGGTTGATTTTCATATAGAAAAAGAAAAGTAGTATATGAAATGTTAAAAATTATTTATTTCTGAACTTCACAAAATGCCTTTTATTTTAGTGCATCTCTTGCACAAGAAGTAAAATATAAACAACAATGACGAAGTCTTTGACATTGGTTTATTCATACAATAATTTAGAATATTGAGGATTAAAATGTCTGATACATCAATCGATTTTAAAACCTAATTTAAAGGTTTATTATGAAAAAAATTGAATATATTGTTTAGAATGATAATATAATCCAAAAAACAAACTGATATAAATCAAATCGATTTACGGATATTGATTTTGGTTTGATAAGTAAATTTTCTTTAAGGTATTTTCATTCTTTACAATAGGTATGTTTATTTATGATTAAATTTTTATAAATTAAAAGTACTAAAGAAAGAAAGTGTAGAAAAATATTAAAAGAAATAAAAAAAAATTGAAAGTAAATGATTGAAGTAAATAAACTAAAAAGATAAAAAAGGTAGAAGAAAGATATAAACAGTCGAAATGAAAATTATTAAAATGAATTGGTTATGAATATTATAATAACTCATCCATCACTACCCTGATTTAGGATTTAAGTGAGTATTTACAAGTTACAACCCTAATTATAAAATACAAACATAAATTTATAGATTATAATCTTAATTATCTATAATTTCTTAATAACTTTCATTCATCTACATCGTAGATCCATTTTAATATTTTATGTGGATGACATTTTTATGTAGATTTTTTTAATTATCATTTTCTTAACTACGTTTTTTTATAATTGAGAGTCACTATTTTGATTATTAAAATAAGATTAAGGATTAGTTTTAAAGAATTTAGTTAAAATTTTAGAATATAAATAAAAAATTAAATATTTTATTTTTTATTGTTATAAAATTATTTTTTACATTTTCTTTTTTAATTTTTTCGTTCATCTTTTTTAACTTGGTGTAGTTAGTAAAGAATAAAATATTTTTAATTAATTAAAATTATAAATAAAATAAGTTTTTTTTTTAATTTTCTTAAATTTTTTAGTTTAATTTATACGTAGGTCTCAATTTTTTTTATATGAGTTTTTTTTTTCTTTTAAAATAATCTATATTAACCTACAGTGATATGTTTAGTTTTTGAATTTAGAGTTTTAGGAACAAAATAAAATATTTTTTCTCTAGACTTATTTATAAAATTTAAGATTAGAAAACTAGTAAAATAGATAAGGTAAGTTAGATAATTTAAGTAATACTATTAAACCTTAAACTTTAAAATAGAGGAATTAAATGTAAAAATATGATTACATGTAGAAAATTAATTTTCATAAGATTAAGATAATATATTATAGATGAAATATTTTTTATTTTTTTTGTGATGATTAATTTTAATTAAGTGTTAATTGGTGATGAAATATTGAATTTATGCTTATAATTTTGATTTAGAAGTAAATTTATATGTTTTAATTTTTTTGAATTAATATCAAATTCAAAATTTTGATTTAGTTAAATTTTTAAAATTTAGAAATAAAAAATAAAATATTTTATTTTTTATTATTACAAACCATTATATTTCTAAAAAATTTTCTCTAAACTTTCTTTATCTTCTTTTTAATTTTTTAAGTTTTCTTTTTATTTTTTTTAAATTTAATATTATATAATGATGATTGTATGTGATAGAAGAGTATATTTTATAGTAGGTTTGGGTAGTCGGTAGATACACTAATAGATAAAAAATAATTTTATTTGATGTAATTATTGTACGTAAGGATGATAAATGATGTAATAGTAACTATTAGATAAGGTAAGAATACAAGTGCATATATCCGAGTTTGAATTCATAGACATATGAGGATAAAAATAGATCTTCAAAAAATAATAAGTGGTAGTTGTTGATAATGATATGTTATGTAGTCAAACGTAAGCGATACTTCAATATAACGTAAAATTTTATATTGAAATGATAAATTACTTTACACATTTTGAAATAATTTTTTATTTATATTAGTTTATTTTATGTGTTATTAGAATAATATATATATATATATATATATTAAATAAAAATATACACTAAATTTTTATAAAAAATTATGTGAATATTTTAAAATATAAAATATATTATGACAAAAGAATTAATATATATATATATATATTTCAATTATAGTTTCAAAATTCTTGTTAATAACAATATTTGAATGATTATTTTAGTTAAGTATATTTTTACACTTTCATACCATATTAATTCTTTTATATAATTTATGCTCTTATTATTTACTTAATATTCAATTAACCCATTAATTTTATATTATATATTTATATTCTTATCATTTATTTAATATTTAATTACTCAAATTAATATCTTAATTATTCTATTAATTATTTTTAAACTCCAAAACAATATTAAAAAAAATTATTTAACCAATAATTTCAAAATTCAAGACAAAATTATTTATTTAATTGTCAAATTTTATTTGAAAGATTTTGATTTCTATTTAAGTGTAATTTAAAAGTTAAAAACAGTAATAATAATATTTTTTTTATTTATATTCTTATATTTTATTTAATATTATTTTTTTTTCAAAGTAATTCACATAGATATATATTATTATAATATAAACATAAAAAGAATAAAAAATTTATTGTATTTATTAATTTTTCTAAAAGAACCTTAAATAATAGTTAAAAAAATTATATTTTACTAGAAAATAAAGTATATTTACTATTAGTGAAAAACATTCATGATTTATTTATTTAGTTAAACTAACATTATCATGATAAAAATAAAAATATTTATTAAAAAAAATTATAACAAAAAAGAAGAAATACACCAATAAAAAAAATAAAAATAAAAATATTCAATAAAAATTTATATAAAAAAATAAAAAGAATAAAGAAGGATGTGACCTAATGAATTAGGTTTATAGTTGAATGTAGTTGAAGGGACATGGCAAGTGGAATCAAAAGGTTCGTGGGTGTTGCCAACTTCTATGATGTGCATTAATGATGCCACATTATAGCCACATTAATGCTACTTTCCTTTTCCTATTTAAAAAATTATTTGACTTTGTTATATATAGTGTTTATAGAAGAAACTTTTGCACGATTTTGTGGTAGATATTTTCTGTATAAATATTTTTCACCTTATGAGTAACAAATTCTTCTCACTCAGAAAGCATCGAACAATTTCTTTTAGTTACAATGCACGTGTTGAAGGAGACTTGTGAAATTATGTGCTGAAGAAGCTATATATTAGTTATGACTCCGTTTTTCTTTATTATTTTTTTAAATATAGAAAAAAAATTAGTTTAAATGATCTGTTATCTGTTTATTATAAATGTTTATGTCAGAATTAAAAAATATACATATATTAAGAAGAAAAAAATTGTTAAATATATTAAATTAGTCTGCACAACTGTATTATTATTATTTCTTTTAAAGGTCCTAGTGTTTTATATCTTTACACATGTTTTTAATGTAAGGATGAATAATTCCACCTGAATAGTTAAAGATGACATGAAGAAAGCTTATCTATCATTTTATTGGTAAAAATAATTTTTGTAAATGAAAATTATTAAAATTAGGGAGATTATAAGAATATAATATAAATTAGTTTAAAAGAGATGAAAGTTTTAAGTACTAAAATATGAAAGTCGTTTATTTATGTTTTAAGATCGTATAAATAGAAAATTAAATATTTTATTTTTTATTATTTAAAATCTATTATTTTTTTAAAATTTTCTCTCTCTAAAAACCTTTATCTTCTTTCTAAAGGATTCGAGAGTGGTAGTAGGAAGTATGTGATAAGTTTTTAATATTCTATTTGACCTTAAAAGTTTAAGTTTTGGATAGTTGTATAGGAACCTAGGCTTCCTATGCATGTACCCTCCTTCAATTTGCTTTCATATTAATTTAGGTTCTTAATGATGTATTTGATTGGTTGATCAGATACATATAGAGTTAATTAAAAAACTAGAAGCTTAGTTCAACAATATAAGTAGAAGAAAAATAATTGTACAAAATAGGGAAGAGAAGCTATTTTAGTTTGATTTCCTATTTAACCATAAGAGTTGAAGATTTGAAGTTAGAAGAGTAATTGATTTCTTAATTTGGTCTTCTTGTGGAAGTAGAATTTTGGTATAGATATGTATGTATTAATTTTAATCACTTAATATTGATGTGAACTTGCATAAATGGTTGAATGAGTCACGGATGAATATTGTACTGCAACATGATTGTATATACTTTGCCATTGGAATATATAAAATTGGATGGATGGGTAGGAATGAGGTTTATTCATTTGAGGAATTGGCATAATTCTGTTTTGGTGTAATTCACATTCTAAGATCCAAGGAGGATTTATTAGAAAGGAGGTAAACTTGGTTTAAAACAAGTAAATTGAATCCAGATATTAAATTTTGGCCTTTTTGCATAATCTGCATTTTGCAAAATTTGCTGAGCAGATCTAAAGATTCTTTGAGTGGAATGGTCCAAATTGTTATTGGATTGAAATCCTTTGGATATAGAGAGTTTTGTTTAGGGGATTTATTTCAGTAGTTGTAGTACTTTCGGGTGCTTCATCTGCTGAGTGAATTTTTTCTTCCGCTGAACGGATCTTAATCCGCTGAGTAGATTAGTTCTAGTTTTGGGATTACTCTTACATCCAATCCGCTGAATAAATTGGTTCTGTGTTGAGCAAATTTTTTCTGTTCTGGGAAAGAGAATTCAACTTTATTTTCAAGAATGATGACATGTATGATTAGGGGATCTTATGAAAATATGATGAATGAATATGAGATGATATTGAGGTCTGTGTGACTCCTATCGAGAGGAGATTTTATTATATGTTTGGAAAACATTGGATGTGATAAATTAGTGTATATGGATTTAAGGATATGATATGAGATATCTAAACCTTAATGATAATCTAAGTCATATAAACTAAGATATCATGTGATGAAAGGTCAATGGAGGTTTCATCAGTTGTTTTGAAAAGGCAACTGGTTGAGATTACCTTAATGTGGTATTGGTTGTAAAGAGATATGGGATGACCCTAAATAAAAAAGACTCAAAAGATTAGTTGTAAGAAGGCTCGTAGTCCTGGACTATGCATTAATTGTTATCTCTAAATATTCGAAATACATACAGAAATCGTCAATCTTATTTACGATTACGTTTTAAATGTGTAAATATTTGAGTAGACTCTTATAAACTTGTAATATAACCTTAATTTGAATAAAATATATTTTAATATTTACTTGTTCTTTATTTTACTATTATGATAATATTATTTACACAAAAATAAATAACATATCAAAATAAGAATCTTTTATGAAAAAAAAAGTTTAATCAAAATAATAAATTATATAAAATTTTAAGTAATATTTTAATTACAATATTTATTGAAAAATTTTAAAGAAAATTGTAATAAATATAATATTTATACATATCTATTTAATACTTAGACTGGATCTATGTAGATTTTTTTTTTTTTTTACAAAATAATACATTACTCAATAAAATATATGTTTTATATTGATAAATTATATGAAAATATGACATCTATTTGAATGTATGCTGGTTTATTTATTTTAAATTTAAAAACATTTTAAGATATAATATAAGAATAATCATAGAATGCATAAAATGTAAATTACAATAATAATTAAAACTAAAAACGTAATTGAAATAGCTCATCTATAAAAAAAATTGCAAAAGTATAAAATTAATAAAAAAATTTAAATATTACAATTGGTTAAATATATAGACTTAATATCTTTAGTTTCTAAACTTTGTATTGAATTTTTAATTTTAGTCTATAAACAAACGTTTTTTTTTTTTCCTATAATTTATTTAACAATGTTAGCCTTTGTTACAAGTAATTATGTTAATTGATGATTTAGTAGGGTCTATTTAACCAAACCATTTCATCATTGGTTTTAAGTGAGAATTTTTTTTTCCTATAAATTAAAATTATTTTTTAAAGAAACTATAGTAAAAAAATTACAAATTAATTTATGTATATGATAATTTTAACATATAAAAAATTTATTTAATTTATGTATTTTTTTCTTATAAAAATACTTATGAAAAAGTTGAACAAATATATTTATAATTAATTTTATTTATTTATATAATAAAAATACATTTAAATATTTACTTAATTTATTTTGATAAATAAAAATACAAAAGGTACTTAAAGAATTTTGTTTAAAAAATCAAATTGATTCAATAATAAATTAATGTAATTTTTACATAAATATATATATTTTTTAAATTATCAAGACTTAGCGCATCATTAATAAAGAATACGATAAAGCAATATGTTTTTATATCAGTTATTAACGTTGTCACTGATAACAAAAATTAAAGATGTTAACAGAAGAGAAATGCAGAATAGATAATCATAAAATTTTAGAAGCTATAAAACTAAAAATTAAAAACATTTAGAGGTAAAAAATATATTAAATCTGACTAAAATTTATATAAGAAAATCATATAAAAATATTTTTATTTTATTAGCTAATTAAAATATTTATATTTTAATAAACAAACTTAGCCATAACTTTTAGCTTTTAATTATCTGTTTTCAAATTTTACTTAAATTTTTTGGTTTTTTAGCTTTTTCAGTGAGTTTTTGTTAATTATTTCTACCAAATATAATCTTAGTCAATTAGTTTTAGATCTACTTCAATAAATTTTTTAATAAGTATTTATAAGGAAAAAATAAATAAGAATGTTTGAAAAAAAAAACACTTCTTTAATAAGTTAAAATTAATTTATACAAATTTATAAAAATTCTCTTATTAATTTTTAACAAATTAATTTATTTTATTTTAAATTTAAATATTTTTAGTATATATAAAATTAGAGAAATTTTATTTTGATAATATAACTTTTTTTTAGAGAAATTACTTTTATTTTGGTCCTTATAGAAATTAGAGAAATCATTATTTTTAGTCCTTATTAAATATGTAAATTTTGATTGTAGTTCTGGTAAAATATTTTTCTCTGATTTACATCACTCCAAATTTTTAAAATTATTTTTCTTTTCTAATATTTAAGATATTTGTTTTACAAATCTTAAGAAATTTTTAGGTAACTCATACTAACATTATATTACAATATTAGTATGCATTATTTAGAATGATTATTTAACATTTGGTTCAACACAAAAGTAGTTAATTAATGTAATATAATACTAGTGAAAAAAATAGTAATTTTTAGTTTTACAAGAACCGAAAAATATTTTTTCAACAAACACTAAGATTAAAGTTCATTTATTTTATATTGACTAAAAATATATTTAGGTTTACTTGTTAATTTTTTATAAATTTTTATTAAAAAATTATCTACATCACTTAGTTTATTTATCTTAAATTAGATAAATTTCCTTCTATTTTGCACTTAGAGTATATTTGGTAGAAAAAAAAGAGAGAGTAAGAGACATGTAAGAATAGAGATTGTTTGATTAAAAAAGAAAGGTAAGAAAAATAAAATGAAACGTTATTTTTATATAAGAAAAGGAAATAAATGACTAATGTAAAACTAGGTTAAGTTAAAAAAAATACCACATCCTTCAATAATAATGGGAGAATAATAAAATGTTTATTATTATAAATTTTTTTAATAAGATGGTAATATGAGTTAGTTAGTATTTAGTTTAAGAAAAATGAAATAAAAAAAGTTTATTTACATAATAATCAAAAAAAAGTTAAAGAAAAATAATTTTTAAATTTTTTATTAATTATATATTTTTTATTACAATTATTATGCTTTATTCTGCTATTTTCATTTTATCTCTCGCAGTAAAATATTTTCAATGATAAAATGTAATAATTTTTTTTCTTTTCTTTTTTTATTTTCATTAGTTTTTTTTTTACATTATTTTTTTCAATTTTTTTCTCTCTCAATGTAATATAATGTATCATATTTTTCCGTTTTAATTTATATTAAAATTTTAAATATAAATTACAATTCCAATTCAAATTTATTTTATTATATTTAAAAAACCTCTAAATATAAAATTTAAAATAATACCTCTAATATTTTTAAGTAACAGAAAATTCAGCAGAGCAAATAAATATAGAAGAAAATAAAATCAGAGAAAAAATAATAAAAATTAACATAATATATGCGTAGAAATTCCCTCAATTCTATCCTCTTTTTCTTACTTTTTGGATACCAAACTTACACATGTTCGTCTAAATAACATATTGTTTAGTCATATAATTCTAATAAAATAATAGACTAGAATTAAAATTATAAAATGCAAACAATAGAACTGTTACTTCAATTAATTGAAAAGAAAATTAAGCAACACTAAAATATGATAAGAATAAACAATTCATATTTTCTAAAAAAACGATTCGGCTTTCTTTTTAATTTTATTTGTTATTGTTTTCTTTATTAATAGAATAACATTATAAAATTCATTATTGTTTTTTTAGTTATTTTGATAATATAAAACTGTCATATTAATGAATACTATGTTCATAGGTTTTGATACATAACCATGCTTTTATACGAATATGTTCATAGGTTTGAAATTGAAAAACAAAATCACAGACATATTAATATTTAATAATATTTATTGAAATAAAAAGTATATTAAAGATCCTGTATCACTTAAAATTATGCTTAAATTAATATATATATATATATATATATATATAAATAAATAGTGTAATATTTATCTCATTAAAGTAAATGAATTAGATTTAAAAGTGGAATTTTAATATGATATCTATATAAAGTTCACCAAATTCATCCGTTGATCCGTTTATAAGGAAGAAATATAAAAGCAGATAGATATCATATTAGTTGCATTGAAGAAATTACATATTATACATTAATAACCTTATGTTACTGTTAGGCAGGCTTATCTTTTTGAAACAGAAGTATCATGCAATTATTCAGTAAAATCTCTTCCTATGACAATGGCATGATATGGAAAGGGACACCAAACGAAATCTGGTTTTTCTATAAGTTGCTTGAACCAAAACTCAAATGTCATTGCCTTCCTTCAAAAACTTGGAACAGTAGATACAAAAACATGAGTTTTTTCTATGGAAAACCTTTCTCTCAATGGCTTCTACTTATTCTTATATGTTCTATCACAGCCTCCATCTTTCAACATGTTTCTGCATTGAGCCTACCTACCAATGAAACTGTGCCAGCAGTCTTTGTCTTTGGGGACTCCATAGTAGATACAGGAAATAACAACTATATCTCCACTCTTGTCAAATGCAATTTCCCACCATATGGTAGAGATTTTGCTGAAGGAAATCATCCATCTGGGAGGTTCAGCAATGGCTTAGTCCCATCAGATATTATTGGTAGAAACTTTCATGCTCCTAAAACATCTATCTTATATTGTTATGGATAGAACAAAGGATGTTCTTGTTGTTTATTCAGTTTCTTAACCACTTTTTTGTTTCATTTTCAGCTGCAAAATTCGGAGTCAAGAAGTTCTTACCTCCTTATCTTGATCCAAATTTGCAAGTTCAAGATCTTCTCACTGGTGTAAGCTTTGCCTCAGGTGGTGCCGGATATGATCCTCTAACAGCTGAATTAGTGGTACATAAACCTTGTGCATGTTATCTTAAAGCTAATTTCCTTTGTCACATCTTAAAGCTAACTCCAGTTTATTCTCTCCTCGTCACAAGTCTGTGATGTCATTATCAGATCAATTAGACATGTTCAAGAACTATATAAAGAGGATAAATGACTCAGTTGGAGAAAACAGAACCAGACTAATACTTTCCAAGAGCATATACATAGTGTGCGTAGGAAGTGATGACATTGCCAACACTTATGCTCAATCACCATTTAGGCGTGTCGAATTTGATGTTCCTTCATACACAGACCTAATGACTTCCGAAGCCTCAAAGTTTTTGGAGGTATGTTTTGGACAATAGACATGCGATCAACAGAAACTGGCATCTTTCTCTGCTCACAATAGCCTTGGATTTACTGTATAAATTTTTATGCTTTTCCAAGTTTAGATAAACCACAGTGCAAACTTGGACTTTGGAATTTCCTTTCCAAACATGGTTTTATTTATCTTTTGGAATGCAGACACTTTATGGAGTAGGAGCTAGAAGGATTGGAGTATTTGGTTTACCAGTTATAGGATGTGTGCCCTCACAAAGAACAATGGGTGGAGGCTTGGATAGAGCATGCGTAGAATCTTCTAACCAAGCAGCTATGCTCTTCAACTCGAAGCTCTCCTCTCAAATGGATGCACTTGGAAAAAAGTTCTCAGACTCTAAACTTGTTTACCTTGATTCTTACAACGGATTGCTAAAGATGATTCAAGAACCTGCTAAATATGGTAATCACCCATCAATCATATCCATCAGTTCTGTCTCTTATTCATATTTCATTTCACTAAAATCTCTTTTTAGACATATACAACGTCAAAAAGTCTATGCTGGTATCATGTACAGTGTGGTGTTACTTTCATAGATATCTTTTGTCATAAAAGAATCAGCACCTTGCTGCATGAAATTCATTCACATCTTCATATAATTATTGTGTTCACTCTCACTCCCTCCTGCATGAACTTTCCCACGCAACCTACTGATGAATACCAATTAGCATGAGAATCCCATGTTACAGGTTACTATCTTAACACAAAAGGTTATGATGATGTGAGAAAAATTCTACTTTTAAATGATTTTAGTTTATGGTTGAATTTGTAGTGATTTGTTAGACTGATTATGTTTTATATTTGGTGGCAAAGGTTTCGAAGTGATAGTGAAAGGATGCTGTGGCACAGGGAACATAGAAGTGAGCATTTTGTGCAACCGTTTTGCCATAAACACGTGTTCTAATTCCTCTGATTACATATTTTGGGACAGCTATCATCCAACGGAGCAAGCTTACATTGTCCTTAGTTCTATAGTACTCGATAACAAAATTAATGAGTTTTTCTAAGAAAACATATGTTTTATGGTTTTATATAATATGCTTTTATTGGTTGGAATTATATAATGTTAAAAGAATGTTATACAATTATGGACCTGAATCCATAATATTAGTTGTATGAGATATATGTTTACTTTAACATTAACATGGGAATATATTATCATTTTCCTTATTTTTTCACGCCATAATTATTGCTATTATATTTGTTGAAGTATTAACCTTATTGGAGAAAATTTGAAGATATTTTTACCTTCAAATTCAAAAATATTGGTTAGAATTCTCAAAAACGCATTATTATATAAGAGGATTACTTATCAAATATAAATATAATGTATTAAAATTAATTAATCTAATTTATAAATTAACTTAATATCAATTAAGTTAGAAATGAGCCAATTTAATTTGATAATATAAATTATTTCAAATTATTAAATTAAATAAGTTGGTTTAATAAAATATATATATATATATATTTAAATTATAAAAAAATATTAAACATATATTTTTTTATGATTAATATTAATTGAGTACGATAAATTATTAGTAGAGAGTCAAATAAAAATATGTGATATCTTAATCCATTATAATTGGTTAATTAAATGAAATATATTTTGACTTATAATTAATAAATTTTTTATTTTTTTAACCTCAGACTCAAATGCATAATAAACTAAGTTAAGTCATGGTTAAAACTATATTAACACCCTAATTAAGTGGGTGAATGAACTATTTAACCTCTAAAGTGGAATTCAGTATATGGATTTGATCTTGCCAATAATGATGAAGATTAGTTAATTCTAAATAAGTATTGTTTAGATTATCAACCAATGTTTTATTGGTAAGAACTTAAAATTATTATGGTAAAGTGAACTATTTTATATAACATTTGTATTTTGATAAAAGTTTGTAATTGAATGATACTAACACTGCGTAGACTATTTACTCCAAAATGCATGTTCTGGAATGGAGAAGTGCTTGATGAGTTTATTCCTAGAAGAGGGTTAAGGGCGATCCTATCTCACCATACTTTTTTATCTTGTGCTTGGAGAGATTTATCCATCTCATCAATCGTTGCAAGTAAAGTGTGGAAGCCCATTCAGATTACAAGAAATGGTTTTCTATCTCTCATCTTGCCTTTGCGGATTATATCATTAAGTTGCAGAAGCTACTATTGAACAAGTGGATCTCATTAAGTTGGCCTTGAAGTTGTTTTTACCAAAATTCAGGTACAAAGTCAATATGGACAAAACCCTTGTGTTTTTCTCTAAGAATTTCAATTGGAGAATCAAGGAAAGGGTTACCAACAACTTTGCAGATTAATTTGAGAAAGTATCTTAGTGTTCTCATTTTGCATAATAAATTCAGCAAGTAGACCTTCAATTTTAATCTTGACAAAGTGGATAAAAACTTAGTAGCTGGAGGCCTAGATTGTCATCCATAGCTAGTCGACTCACTCTGGCCAAATCAGTAGTACAGGCTTTGCCCTCTTACAGGAAATCCAGGTCTTTTCTGTGGCTTAGGCTTAACATCTACTAGAAGTTGGAACAAAACTTTCATGGTTAAAGTAGAATGGAGACTTTTGACTAGCAAAAATACTATTTGGACTGCACTCATGAAAGCAGAGTACAAATGCCTGGTCATGATTTCATGCCTAAGGTTGAAAAGAAAAAGAAATAGTTTAACTTATAGAACAAAGTCTGTAATAACTGGAACAATTTGAACAGAGGTATAGTCTGGTGTGTGGGAAATGGGATTTCCACTTCTGTTTTGGCAAGACCAATGGATCCTTGGATATTGAGTATTGAAAGATAAAGCTATTGTTACTCTCTCAATATGATCTCCAAACCAAAGTTTTTTGAACTGAACATGAAAGATTGGATTCTTTACAACTGTACCAATCCTTATCAGTCAAATGGTACTGTTTTTGGCATTACAGTGTATACCTAAACAACTCTTTTTTTTTTCAAAATTGTAAAACAGTGCTCCAGCATACTCTCTCTATCTGAGCCAGGCCAATTATGTTACTCAATCTTTGAATATTGGCAAGAGGCTATACATTACTAATAGAGCCAGGTATGCTTTTGACGTGAACAATATTTAAATTCAAGATAGAAACATTTACCAATGCCATGTGCACTTCAAGATAGAAACATTTACCAATGCCATCTGCACTTCAACTATGTTATCAGGTAATGCATTCTATATCATTAAATCCTAACTTATTGAAAGGTTCAACACAATCCTCTGATACAACTTTTTTTATATATAATATTTTGAAGAAGACTAAAGTTTGAGTCAGCCTATCTGCATTAGGATGTGTACCACTGCAAAGAACAACAAGGAGAGGCCAAAAAAAGATCCTGTAGAATCAATATAAACAATATCTTGGACCATATTTTGTTTGTTTGTGATGTACAGATATATATATATATATATATATTTTTTTTTTGTCTTGAACCACATAATTATAATCAGCATCTAATAGATTATGAATAGTTTCAGACTGTATTAAGCAATTACTCAGATATCACTGATGCATACATATATTTGATTTTTGCGTGACAGTAAAAACTTTAAAAAAATTGAATCACCATTACTAAACTGCCAAAACTAGTCCTGGAATTATTGTGAAACTCTTCATTAAAAAAATAGGATGAGAAGTTATAAGAGGGACAAAAATTATTTTTTAATATTTATAAGGATAAATCGATGTTTATCTTGAAAAAGAAAAAAAAAGCGATTAACTTAATGTAAATTACAGTGTATCTTCTTAAAAGAAATACAAGTATTACATTTTTCTTCCCTAGCGATGTCATTAGTACATTGTTCTTTTCTCTTATGCTAAAATATATATTTTAGTCTATTAACTTATCATTTTGAAAATTATAAAATATACTTTCAATTAAAATATATACTACAATTTTTTAATTTACCATGTTATTTTTTATACACTCAATAAATAATTTTAAATATATATTTAAAATTAAATAGCTAAAAATAAAATTATAAGATTTAACTTTTAATGCAAATTTTATGGGTTATAGCATTTTCAATAAATTTAAAATAAAATAAATTATTTAATAAACACTAATTCTTTTAAAAATGTTATAGTTTAATATACATATATTTGCGTGATATTTATTAAATTTTAAAATATAATATTTAATAATAGTTAAATATTACTATACTATAATTTAATCATAATAGTATTTAATGTTATATAAGAAGGAACCAGGTTTATTTATATATCCATGCTACATTAATTACATAATACATATATGTGTGTTTAGTTATATTTTTATTATAAAATCTATTTTATTTTATAATATGCTTACTTTAAATATTTTTTATAAAATAATAATTAAAAGATATAAAAAAATATATAAATTATTATTATTATTGTTCATTTGAATATATATAAACATATATATATATATATATTTCTTTTATAATAGCAGTTAAATATATTAAATTATATTTATTTTAAAATAAATTTTATGAACTAATATTTTGAAAATAGAAAATTTAAATGTAGTAATTTGTATTCTATGTTGTGAAAGAAAAAGCATATAGAATGTGGCTACAGTAAAATATTTTGATATTATATTAATATTTGGACAAAGTGTGATCAGGAAGGGAAACCTCACAAGCAACCAATCATATATTTAATTAATGATTAAACTGATAGATAGTCCACACCATTGATATGACATAAAATAAATCTACTGTCATTAATTTTGTGTCATAAACCTAATTGATAATTATTTATTGAAGAAGAAATCTTTTCATGATATAAGAATTACTGGTAGTTCTCTATGTTTATTGATATATATATAAGCTAATCTCTTTATAATTATCCAACTGTGATGAAAATGCTCTATACCATTTACTAGCTTTCAAAATTTCCTCTGTCTTAATTAAATTCATAAAACTTGGACTATCTATGATCTAAAGATTTTATTTTTCCCTAAAAGCTGGAAACCAAGCAGCATGCATGAGTATGCACAATTGCTGTTGGTTTCCTATCAGAGAGAAAAGTGACATGCCTATTAACAGGTACTTTTAAGGAAACACATTACATGTATGAGCCATGTTTCGTGGAAAACTTGAACACAAGATTTCCTAATGGTTGAATAACTCAACTGCCTTACTTAATACCAACAACAAGTAAATGGTTATGGACTTCCAATCAACAAAATATGCCAAACATGAAATCCCCATTGTAGATTTATTTTATGGATCAAAACCTTAGTAGCAAAGAGTGAAATTCAAATCTCATGATGAGGAATCTTTCCACCCTTAAATCTCTTAATCTATGTCTTTTTGTTATGCTGTTTTATCTATCTGATGTAACAGCCAAATCACAAACAAAATATAGCGACTTCGCATTTCCTGCTGTTATAGTTTTTGGTGACTCAATCTTCGATACTGGGAACAACAATTATATTGAAACAATAATGAAGGCAAATTTCAGACCATATGGGAGGGATTTCTTTGGAGGTAAACCCACAGGAAGGTTTAGCAATGGCAGGATCGCTTCAGACTTTTTAGGTACTTCTGACTAATGCTTATGAAAATGGTTTATTATATGAAAGAGAAATGTTATTTGTACACCAAATCATACCAACTAAATATACAACTAAGAAAGAAATATTGTATGAACAACACCAGTCCAATTAGAATTGGACACCATAAAATACTGTCATGCTTCATTAAGCTTAGAAATTGGCTTATAATTTCAGCTGATATACTTGGAATAAAGGAGACTTTACCACCCTATCTTGATCCAACTCTGGAGACTAAAGACCTATTAACCGGGGTGTGTTTTGCCTCTGCCGGCTCAGGATATGATCCTATAACAACAGAACTAATTGTAATCATCACTCTGCCCAGCCACTACAATCTATTTTCTATCTCTCAACATTTCAATACTGTTTTTCTACAACAGCATAACAGTTTTTTCTTTTCATTTGTGTTATATATCAGGCAGTTTTGTCAGCAGAGGATCAACTGAACTTGTTTAAAGGGTACATTGGAAGACTGAAGGAAGATGTGGGGGAAGCAAGGACAGCTTTCATTCTAGCAGAAAGCATATTTTTCATCAGTATGGGAAGCAATGACGTTTCAATAACATATTTCATGTCACCATATCGGAGAATTAAGTATAATGTTGAAGGGTATACGAATATCCTAGTCAATATCTCTTCAAATTTTCTTCAGGTGTGCTTTTTTATTTGAACAGTATTTGAATTCAAGAGAGGAACATATATCTATGCCAAGTGCACTTCATGTCTTATTAACAATAACAGTAATATCCTTGTATTAGAGAAATTCACAATTTGATGGAAATGTCATGAAATTTAATGGAAGGAACTATATAAATATGGAGCAAGAAAGATTGGAGTACTCAGCCTAACTTCAATAGGATGTCTGCCACTGCAAAGAACAATAGGGGGAGGCGAGGCAAGGAACTGCGTAGAATCAGTAAACCAGGCAGCCATGGTCTACAACTCCAAGCTTTCTTCTTCATTAGAGGCTCTCAACAAAAGGCTTCCAGAAGCTAGGCTTGTCTACCTTGACATGTACAGTGAATTCAATGAATTTATCCAACACCACAATAAATTTGGTAAATTTCTTCATCTATGTTTAGCTTTGTACTCTTTATGTTGTGCCACCTTCACTAAATTTCATGACATGCAGCCTATATAGGTCCTATTTTCTGAATGAATAAACAGTCTAGTCTAGGCATTGCACTTTGTTCAGCCACAAACTAGTGTGTACTGAGTTTTTGCTCTTGTAATAGTTAACTTAAAAATCATATATAGTCAATGATTTTTATTATTTGATGGTAAAAAATCGTTCATAAGTGTATAAAAATCTCTACTTTTATTACGGGGAAAATGTTTATCAGGAGGAAGAAAAAGATTACAGTTGATTTCTGATCTCTTGACTGTGTAGAAATTAAACTGTGTTTTTATTATGATTCACTGACTCGTTGCTTGTGGATCAGGATTTGAAGTGGAGGATAGTGCATGCTGTGGCGTTGCAAATATTGAAGCAGGCTTTCTCTGTAATTCTTTCACCAGAAAAGTATGTGAAAATGCTACAAAATACGTGTTCTGGGACAGTCTTCACCCCACGGAGCGAACTTACAGAATACTTGTCTCAAATATCATTGAAAAAAATATTGACAAGTTTGTTTGAAAATACTTTTCCCTTTTGAAGTTAATATACTAGACCAGTTAATGGAAAATATATGTCATAAAATGAGGCTCAACTATGAAAACATACTCTATGTTATGCTTGTACTCGGAACAAATCTACAAAATCATAGTTCAATTGATAAATGTGGTAATTCCACACGTAAAGGAAACAGTATCATGATGATTATGATGTGTCTTATGATTTTAGAGAAAGACATAACCGAACAAAAATAGAGTATTCATTGAAGTGAATGATTGAAGTACACCATTCTTATACCCGTGAATCTCAAATTTACCTGTTCACCACATCACATATTAGCCATGGCATTTTGGGTGAGTTCACTCTTGGAAAAGAACCAGAAAATTTCAGACAAGGTGTTGACATTTTGCTTCATTTATACCCAGATTGAACACCTATATGATTTTCATTTTCTTATGTGCATCATCAATCGATATAGCATATTTATGAAAAAGCTAGCAACAAGATTCATCACAGTAGAAAACTAAGTTCTTAAAACATGTTAGAGAAAGAGAAAGAGAGAAAGAAGTAAGAAATATATCAGATATCTCAAATTTACTAAATTATGTATTATATAATATAATAGAGAGAAATGAGAAGGTACTTATTTTTTTTCTTAGGAACTCTTTTTAATTAAAATTTTATTATAGATTTTTTATTAAATTTAGGAAGAAATATTAATATAATTTAAAATATAGATTTTTTTAAGAAAATTTAAGAACTATTTTTTTAGATATTTTTATATTTTAAATTATATTAAAATTTCTTCTTTACATTCATCTTTATTAAAATATTAAATTATATTTTAGAATTTAAATTTATTTTCCTAAAAATATTAAATATAATAGAATGTAGAGTTTCAAAACACAACTTCATCTAAAAAATAATTAGGAGTAGATTTAACCCTCTCAAATAATTTTTAAATAAAAATACTTCTCTTATATACAAAATTTAAAATTTACTTTTTTTTAAAAAAAAATTCTAATTAAAATTTTATTATAGATATTTTTATATTTTAAATTATATTAATAAATTATATTATCAAAATTCAGTTAATGTGTACCAAAAATATTTGTTTAAATAGATAAACTTAATTTCATGGTCTTTATATTCCGAAAAAATTTAATATTTGATTATGATTGAGAAGTATCTTGGTTTTATGAAAAATTAGAAAACTCTAATATAGATAAAGAAAAAGTGACAAAAAAAATAAAAATAGTTAAACATATTTTTATAAACTAAAATTAATTTATATATTTTAATTTTTAAATCTAAACAAACAATTTACTATCCAATTAATCTTTAACTATTACAGTATATTATAAAATTTAACAAGATATAATTGTCAAAATTTTCATTTCCTTATGGATTAAATTGTTACCCATTTACAGAATTGATTTAACCAGTTAATTGGTGCTGTATGTTACATAAATGTATAATTGAAATGAATCTTGTTGTTCTGAGTGTTGCCAATCCACTCACCACTTCCTCCAAACAACACTTCCCATTCTCTTTCCCTTTCTCTCCAACACTTCATGCCAACTCTTTCTCCTTCATTCTTGCAGACTCCACCGTGGACTTCACCCTTCTCACATCAGATTCATCCCAAGATGTTACCCTTCCCACGTGTTCAGCAAGATGACATACGTGAGTTGCCTCTCATAGCAAACGTGTTAAAAGGTTATATCATATAGGTGTTAAAACAAATTAGAAATTTAAAAAATATATTATGTTATATGATTTTTATTTAAAAATTAAAAAAATATTAAAATCATTTTTAGAAGACTTTTTCTTAGTGAAGTCTTGTTTTTAAATCAGATTTATCTAAATTTTAAATTTTAAAAAAATATATTTATATTAATAAATTTAGTAGTAAATTTTACACCGTGTTAATACTTTTATCATTGTATTGATAATGGGAAGTGCAGATAACTTCCTCAAATGGGAATATTTATTTAGGTTAACCACAATTTACTTTTATGCATGAAGTAATTTACCAATCTAATCCTTATACATTAGAACTTATTAACTAGGTATTTATATATGTAAAACATTATTAATACTAAAATTAAATTAACTTTGTAGTTCGAACGAGTGAATTGTGCATGAATTACATTAAACAGATTAAAATTAGTTTTACTCAACCAAGTAGACTTCACATCATCAAATCAGTCATTTTGTAGCATTTCCTTTGATAGACGTTCCACCCATCCGATTAGGCATTAACATCAGAAAAACTAATTCAATAAATTTCCATCAAAAGCATGATGACATGCATCAATCTGGCTGTTCTCGATCATAATATTGTAGCTAAAAGTAGAAGCAACGAGCACTTCGACGAAACTACTTACGAATAGATTTCAACAAACTCATCGCAATCATGCCTTGATATAGGTAAAAGGGCACTGCCTTTCACACTAATATGGAAGATCCATCAATTGTTTTTAGAGGAAACTCAATTGTTTCAGGCATACAAAACATATACAAGTAAAGTAGTGATTATAATAATATTATTACCACAACCATAGCCAACCCTCCGCATCTATTTAGACATATATGAAATATCAACACCACCTAAACTGCCTCAAGACAGACTACAAAATTGCATTTTTACTATTCTAAAATTCACTTGAGTAGAGACCGAAAGAGAATATACACAGCATAGAAACATGAGTATGAGGCAGTGAAGAAAAAGAAATTGAAGACACAATTGCATCAGCGAAGTTTATTCTGAGCAACTGCCTGGCAAAGTTCATCTTCATAGAAGAGAACTCTATTAGAAGCCAAAGATTTGTATAGGGGCTTTTGTATAACTGATGGCACCAAGCAACGAGAAGGGAAAGCTGATTCTGGGAAAAGAACAGCTGCAACCTGCCGCATCTCAGAAATTTTTAGGCGAGAAGGAGGTCGAGGCCCATGTCTTGGTGCTTTAGGTGTATGTGGACTTGGAACTCTCACTCCCTTCCCATCACCCTTGCTGCAAAAATTAATAACATGATGAAAACTTGCATATAAAACTGTATGATGAAAACGTGCGCTGCAGAAAAATATTTATTGTCAGAAACACCTACCACAAAAAAGGCCAATGCTCAGTAGGACGAGGAGTCATTGTGCTTAACATCTCTTGCCGAGAGCGATCTGGAGTAGTATAATTGAAGTAAAATTGCCTTGCAATCATAGCCTAACAGAATTAAAAGAAGTTAGCCATTACAGAAGAAACTAAAGTACTTCAGCTAAATAATAGGCATAATTTAAAGGCATATACAGAGACACAACTTACAGCTTTTCTAATTCTCTGAGAAACATGGAAGACAGCTCTCAGTTGGTCATGATGCAGGAGACATAGTATTTTAACCTCAAATTTGTCAAAGAAAACGAGTCAACATAACAGAAAATCAGAAATAGTATGCAATCTACACATTTACTCTTCCTTATACATGCTTTAACATTCAAACAAGTCAGAACAAATCACCGACATCCACAGATACAAATACTTAAAATACTGACAAGATATAAAATTCAACATCAAAAGCAACAAAAAAATTACTCAACAGAAATAGAAGAAAAGAGACAGTATACAAAACAAAATCCAAGGCTGCATAGAGAACTTCCCTATTATCATCAAATAAAAAAATTTTAGCCACGATCCCAAGCAAGCTAAAAAAGAATAAAACGAGGATACCCGAATACAATCATGACCCAATAACATTGGTTTCCAGTAACAGAAAATCTCAGCCTTCAAATCCCATAATCATTATTCCAATTAACTTAATGAAAAATAATAATGATCTCTATCCTCTTTTCGCTTCCCGTTACCCGGACAACGAACAAACACGCACGAATTCTCTGAATCTAAACCCTTCCAAGCAAACACATTAATTTGGTAAGGCAGCAGAAACAAAAATTCCCAAATTGGAGAAAACTTGTTAAATTCGCAACTCCAGATACAAATACATAAAAAGAGTAGCAAGACATAAAATTCAACAATTCAAATAACAACAAAAGTAACCCAAAACAAAAATACAAGAAACGCATGCAAAACATTAAACATCCAAGGCAGCATAGAGACAATTACAAGACATCAAATCGGAAAGTTTTGAATCACAATCACAAGATAAACAAATAGGAACACAAGTATATCCAACACATCCTTCAAATTCAAGGCAACCCCAACATCAACTAGCAACACAACACCCTTTAAAAAAACAGAGTAGTATCCACGATCATCACCCATCAACACTGGTTTTTCAAAAACGGAGAATCCCAAACTCAAAATCCCATCAACACTATTCTAATTAATTAATTAAAAAAAAAACAAATAACAATCTTATTTTCACCTCGGAAAACAAACACGCACAGTTTCCTCAAATAAAACCCTCCCGAACAAACACAAATCAAACAAACACGCTAAACAGAGAAACCTAACTAAATTAGCAACTGCAGAAAATTCAGTTCTGTGAAACACACCAACAATTCCATGGGAAGAGACTCGAGCTTGGACTCCGAAAGGGAGTCATCGAGGCGAGGGGTTTTGGGGGTTCCAACGAAACCAACACCGTGGCTAACCAAATTGACAGGCGACAGCATCACAGGGCTCTTATCGAAAGCCCTGGCATTCTCGGCATGCCCCTTAGCAGTCTTCCCGGCATGCAACACCGCAACCCTCTTCTTGCCGAGATCGGTGCAGCAACACTTTCCAGCACCGGAAGCGGAACCTGAAGGCTTGGAGCAGCGAAGCTGAGCTAGAGTCCCGGGCCTGAGGTACTTGTTCCCGGAGCTCCGTGACTGCCTCCTCCCCTTACCCCTCCGAGTCTTCTCCTTGGGCGACACTTTCCCCATTCTATTGTTCCCCACACTCAACCCTGCCTGAAAAATAAACAAAAAGAAAATTGAAAAACAAAGATTAAAAAGAGAGGGAAGAAGAAGAAGAAGAAGAGAGAAAAAGAAAGGGTCGTACATGATGGTGGTGATGAGGTGGAAGGTGGAAATAGAAGGCGGAACAGAGAGGGAAAGAAGAGAATGGGGCCGCTAGGGTTTTTATTCTACTTTATTTGAATTTCGTCACTCATTAAGGTGCCCGCCAAATTTCAGTGAACTGTTTTTGCTCCACTGAATCACACTCGTGGGCCTCCTGCACTCGATCCACCTTTGCCCACGTGGCATCTTCTCGTTGGCCCTTTTTGGTATCCTAGGCCATCTGGGTCCCACCACCCTCATTCATTCACTCATCCGGGCCTCGTGGCCTGGCGTGGATTTCGATTCATTTTTCGAATCACAAAATATTATCATCGAAAATGGAATATTTTATATTAATTTTAAATTATATTGTTTGATTGAAAGTAAATCAGAAAAGAGAAAATAAATAATAAGTAATGGAATGACTAGTTTGCCCTTACTTGGTGGCTGTACCCTGAAAAGGTGGCAACCCTGTGTCATAAATCATGTCATGATGTGATTGAATGCGCAAAAATACGGATTCGCCCTTTATTAAATCAGCACTGGCACGTGAGTTCCGCGTTTCGCAAATTTAGCCAAGATATGAGACAAAAGACGGCATCTACAGTAAGTAGTAACAGATAACACATGTACTTTCAAATTAATACTTCTATTAATCTCATTCCATCATAGGTGTCAAAATCTACTTCTTTTTATCATCTGGTTATAGTACTCGTCAAAATCTTCATCCTTCCATTTTATTTAATTATCTAATTATAATTATTCATTTATAATTATTCATTTATAATTATTCCAACATTAACACTAAGTCGAATATTTTAGGATATATTTTCGTCATGTCTTTCTTCTTCCTAATATCAAAGAATTTTTCATCCATCTATTAACGACACTCCAATATTTAAATTAATATATTAAAAATAATATATTTACGACATTAAAATCATAAGAAATAAAAGAATTTTTATTTTTTTTTTGTAATATTTATCTATTTATAACTTCTGGTAGAATTAGACAACTCGACTTAGTTCAAAGTAATATTTAATTGATACTTTTATCTAATATTTTATTTAATCTATAGTTAAAATAAATTTAAAATAGAGATTCTCTAATAATTTATGATTAATTAATTCATAATTAAAATGATTTTATAGTTATTTGAGATTATCGGATAATCATATAGTAGTATATATAAAATAATAAAAATTTAGTACCATAAATTTATTAAAAAAAAAATAATTATCAAACGTAATTTAATATAAATTAAGTGTAAATAAATATTGTCTGGTTTAATTTTTAAATTAATCTAAGCTTATTTTACATCTATTTATTGTTTTGATCTGATTTAAAAAAATTTGAAAATAAAATCAAATTATTTAACTTTTAGATTAAATAATTTAATAATTATGACAAACTACCCTTCCCAATTTATTTACATTTAAGATTTTTACACATAGGCTAAAAATATAATTATGTTTCTCTTATAAATTAAGTAGTCTTATATTTTTATAAATACTTGAGATAATTATTTAGTTGCACAGTTAATATATTAATTTATGTGAAGTCAAACTAAAGATAACAATTAATACTTCTGTTGTTTCTTTTTAAGTATTAGATTTTTTAAGAATTATTTATTTATTTTTTATAGAATTTAAATTCATATTAACTATTATTTTATTAATTATATATATTTGTAATTTTTAAATAATTTACACATATATTTACCATGTTGGACAGAGAAAAAAAAATATAAGTGTAAAATTGTTTCATTAGAATTAATGAAATTTATCGCATTTTCTATTTTTATAAAATATTTTCTCTATTTCTTTATAATTGTCATTTTTCTAAAAAATATTTATCTATTAATTTGTAAATTTTAACACTATATGAATTATTTTTTATCAATTATATAGTCATCGATTAATATCTTATTATAGAAGAAATAATTTACTAGGAGAAAATACAAAAAAAAAAAACAGTATTGAAAATAATAATAATAAATTAATTATAAAGTATGAAAGTTAATAATTTGATTAGTTTTTGTAATAAAATCTTAAATGATAAATATTAAGAAACAGATAAGAAAGTAAGCAAAGAAGAAGTAATGAGTTGGAAGAGTTTAGCAAATAATTGTTAGGTGGTGATGCAGGTGCATGTCTCTGATAAGTCCTTTAATCATTAGCGAGTAAGAAATCAATTTCTGGGTTGAATGTTGACTGCATAGGTCCTCACTTTGCAACTTTAATCATTAATTATGATGGTTAAAAAGGAACTCACCATTGTTTTTTGACCACCACTCTAATTATTCATTTTCTGAAATCCTAACAAGTAGTTATAACAAGTTGAAGTTTAAGAATCTAATGCCATGGTATATGCTGCTAAGATATTCTCACACATCACTGCACTTTCATAACTAATCTTCTTTCCACAACTTCAATAATCACCACAATCAACAAACTTTTATCATTATTTTCCCCCACTAAATTAATAGTATTTTTTAGTCTTTTAGATGGGTTAAATTATTTACCGACCCATGAAATGAAACTTACGAATGATTATACGTCGGATAGGTATCGACTAATCATAAATTTAAGTTCAGTTATCTAATTGAATTTTAATATTGGTCAAAATAATTATCGTGAATCTCGAATAACGGATATATCAATTATTATTACTGATCCAAATAATCAGTTGAACATTTAAATGTAATCACATATACATTCTAAATACGATTTAAAATTACAATTAAATATATTCTATTTAAAGTAAAATAGATTGATTTAAATAGATTAATTTAAAGAATAATATCGAGTATCAATATTATTTGTTATTAATTAAGTGTGGTTAAAAAATATATAGAGAAATAGAAGATAATGTTTTTATTAAAAATCATATAAACATATAAAAATCATTAAAAATATACCAACCTTGTAAGTTGTTTATTTTGAATTATTTAGTTAATGGTGGATTGGTCAGATTTTAAATTTTAAATAAAAAATTAAATTAAATTATTTATTATATTTAAATATAAAAAATAAAAATATTTAAAAATATTTAAATATAAACATTCAACAACAAATATTTGATAGGCTGAATAATTAAATTAATAAATCTAAAAAAATAAAGATAAATTAAAAAAAAATAAAAAATATATATTTAATTTTTTTAAAAAAAGAGTTTAAGAATATATCTTATCTCGTAATGGTTGCACATAGATTATTGAATTGAGGACTAGTTGGTAATAGTCATCCCTCATACTTAAATTCTGTAGTTAATTTTCAATAAGGCCATAGCAAAATAGATACAAAACTATATAAAAATATTAATAAATTTTAACAAAATTTAAATAATTTATAATTTTTTATTTAGCTTAATAATGTTTTTAGTTTTTGAAATTTAAAATAATTTTGATATCTCAGATTTAAAATTAAATTTGAAGAATTAAAATTATGTTTTAATTTAAGAAAAAAAATATAAATTTTAAGACTAAAAATATAATTAATTATATTAATTACATTTATTTATGATGTTATGATGTAAAGATAAAATTGATTTACCTGCTTATTATAATTGGGTAATTAATGTTACTACTAATTGACGTAAAAGAATGAAGTTTTGGTCAAACGTTGCATTTACATATCCCTCTCAACACGTAACTTCAAATCCAACCCACCTTAATTAATTTAGCTATCTTTACTCCAAATAAATGTTCTCATTTCAAATTCTTACCATATGAAAACTCCACCAGAACTTCAAAGAAACATTGCTTTCCACAATCATCTTTATTCTTTCAAGTAACTTGTTGGTTTGTAAATGTTCTAAGTACAAGTTTGTAATTTGTAAAGAAAACAAAAATTAGAAGTTTGTGAAGTTATAAAAAAAAAAAATCTATTATCATATATCCGATAAATACTAAATCTCTTGATAAATATATATTTTTGTATTTTTATCTATATTTTCGTTTAAGTTAAAAAGTCTGAAAAAAAATTTCTGAACAAACTTGAAGATAAATTATTTTAATGAGAATTACTTACTTAAATAAAAATTCTCGCGTGCTGACACAAGGCATTTCACAAAATAAAATTAAATCTTAAATCCTAATTAATTAGGACAGTTCTTAAATTTATAAATATAATTTATAAAATTTTTAATTCATTATGATTAAATTCACATATAATTATAAAACTCTCATCAATTTCATATAAATATGCATTAGCATATAAAATTATTGAATAATTTACATAACTAACTTTATTTATTTCTTAATTTTAATTTATTTTACACATTTTTAAGATCATTCAAAAGTGTTATTGATTTTTATGCAAATTCAATTCAAAAAATTTCTAATTATTGTCCTAAGTTATGATAAGATTTTTTCAAGATTCTTAAAATTTTAATTTAATTTTAATTAAGAACTTTAATGTTTAGAGTTTATGAAAATTTATTTTATCACAATATTCCATATTCCGTATGTAAAATTGACTTTACTTGCTACAATCTTTTACACACGATATGCTTAATTTACTAATAAAAAAAAAAAAACTGATAAAACTTTTCTTAAAGAGAAGTGAGAAAATTTAAAAGAATTTTAAAAACGGTTGAAAGAAAGTTTAGAAAGAGTGAATAAAAAATTATGAAAAAATGAGAAGGTTAATAAAAATAAAATTTAAATAATTTTTTCTCCCCTTAATTAATAGTCATAAGACCCGTCAACATTTTAATTCAATCCAATCCATTATAAAAATTCATTTTTTAATATCTATTAATAGATGATGTTTTATATAGGAATTTTTCTAAATAATTTTAACTATTTATAAGATAAATCATTTTTATTTTCTTAATTAGAATTATGCTAAATATCAACTTATTTTATTATGTCAAATTCATCTTTATAATTAGGTCGGTTAATTTTATTTGATTATTTTGTTATAAATTTATCGTGGTAGCCCACTTGTTGACACATTAATCCACCTAAAATGATCTGTAATAAATATATTTTAGTGAGTTAAATTTTTAAAAAATTACTATAATCTTTTAAATTTAGTAAAGCATGATTTAAGTTATTAAATAATAAATTTGAAAATAAAATAAAAATTTAAAAAACCATTTTAGTCATTCAAGTTAAATATTTAAGAATTAAAATTATATTTTTTAATTTAAAAAAAGACTTTTAACATTATTTGAAACTAAAATCAGAATTAGCATATATTTTAAGAACTAAAATTAATATTTTATTTAATATAACTAAAATTAATCTCTTTCTTTCCTATCCCAATCATGTAGTAAATTTGGATGTACAAATGAATGAGATATGTATACGGAATTATTCCACATGTTTAAATATCTTGACCACCAACATAAGAAAGTTTTAGTTGTGGTAAAAAAAAGATTTAAGTGTATGGTCGCCATAAAAGACAAAATATGTCAAAAGTTACTAGTAATTATTTTATCCTTTAGTTTAGGCAAAAAAAAGTTAGAGATGTAGATATTGAAAATTTTATTGGATATTTAATTAAAAATAGTATTACAAAAATTTGATTATAATAAATAAAAAAATTATTACATCGATAACAATACTTATTTTTATGATTAAACTATTAAAAGAAAAAATAATAAAATAGATTGTTTGATAGAAAAAAAAGTAAAAAATGAGAAGATTAGAGAATGTGTTGATGGGAAAGATATCGAAAACGAATTAAAAGTAAAGGTATTAATTGGATTGGGTGAGACATGATTCAATTCCATTATTAGATTTGATTTTTTTTATTATGGTTCAACCTTAATTCAATCTAATTTTTTATGATTTAGATGATAAATATCTTACACTCAATTCCATACAATTTAATTAAAATATTAAATAACAATAATATAATTATTATGTAATTTACTTTATTTAAATATTTTTAAATTATTAAATCATATAAATATTAAAGAATATGATCTATTTTCTAAAAAGTAAATAAAAATATTTTAAGATTAATATATATATATATATATATATTAAAAAAATGAGTGATTCAATTAATCTAATTTAAACTAACCAAATACGTTAGATTTGGTAAAAAAAATTGTAAAAACTCAATTCAAGACAATTAATTTTTTTTTGTTAGATTGGATGATAGATTTGATGAAATTTTATTTAACTCAATCCAATTATATTAAAATCATTAAATCTTAAACTCAATGAGATCTTATGCAATTTTGTAAAGGGTTTTCTTAATTAAAAACACTGATTACGAAATAAAAAATTGTTAAAAAATGTAAAAAAATATATTAAAAACATATTTTTTCAGACTTTAATTGAAATGTCTTATTTTTTTAATTTTTTTATTAGTGCGTTATTAAAGATAATAGTAAGCATCATTACACTACATTTGTTTTCGAAGATAAAAAGTCGAGAATTTGAATTGACCTAATTTTAAGAATATTGAGAAAAAAAAACTTCGACAAAAAAAAAACTTCCGATTATGTAATGAATTTTATATTACAATTATAATAAATAATTAAAAAATAACATTAAAATAATAAATAATTTTATTTTATTTATTACTAAACATTAAAACAATTTTTTTTTCAGTTCTTATTTTGGATGTTGTGGGGACAGGTTGGTGAGGTGGCACAAATCACTTGTTGAGGTATCTCTCATAACACACAGAAAACTGCCATGCTAGCTACTCTCACTCACGTACTTTGGTTCCACGTCGGTGTCCACAACAACCTCCTACGCCATTCCCAACACCGAACCGTAACCGTTAACACAGAAAACAGAGAGACAGAAATGGTTTTGTTTTTCCTTACCACACACGACAACTAAAGGTCCTTCACGCAAAGCAATGCTTGCCATTACTTGAACTCCATGTTCCTTTTTTCCCTCGAGTTTTGATGTTGTTGTGTGGCGTGTGAGTCTTTTTTTTCTTCTAATTAATGTTTTGCTCTGCTTGTTTAAAGCACAAGTGATAAGTGATCCGTTACGTTAAGCATTGTGAACATGACGCCTTGACTATTCTAACAGGTTTCTTAACTGACAACCGAGATACTCCTTTTCATTTTTTTAAGCAAAAAAAAGCGAGACTAATTGTGGTGAAATGGGTGGAAATATCGGTTTAGTTCAATATTTCGAACTGGGTTTAGAGGTGAATAAGAGGTTAAGAGTCATTGTTTCCTTGACACTCTCAAGATTTGTTTGGTTACATTCTGCTTTCTTTTTTCAGCTGCTTGAATTGAAGTGAGACCAACATGCAGAGGAAGGCGAAGACTTGAGATGTTAATTTAATTTGCATAATCAAAGTTAAAGAAATGAACTCTGGCTTCTAAAGTCTATCGTGGTTTTTCTTGGAAAATTAACCTTGGTAGTACGTATTCACGGTTTTGTTAGTGACTATTCTAGCTCATGACTTTAGTGAGGTCTCCTCTAATTTCGATTCTTCCAGGTGTCTACAATGGTTTTAACCCTTTATGTAAAAAAATCGTTTACATTTACCTTGTCCATTTCTTCTGATTAAATCTAGGATTACGAGTGTTTTTCTTGTTTTTTGTTGGGAACTTTGATGTGAGCTGATGTAGATGGATATTTTAGGTTGACTTTGGAGAGAGGATGGCATCTTCATGGGAATATTTTGGGGAGATTGCAAATGTGGCTCAGCTAACGGGCATAGATGCTGTGAGGTTAATTGGGATGATTGTGAAAGCTGCAAGCACAGCACGGATGCACAAGAAGAACTGCAGGCAATTTGCTCAGCATCTGAAGTTGATTGGCAACTTGCTGGATCAGCTCAAGATCTCAGAGCTAAAGAAGTACCCCGAAACCCGGGAGCCTCTGGAGCAGCTAGAAGATGCCCTTAGAAGGTCTTACATTTTGGTCCATAGTTGTCAGGACCGCAGCTATCTTTATTTGCTGGCCATGGGTTGGAACATTGTGTATCAATTCAGGAAGGCTCAGAGTGAAATTGACAGATACTTGCACCTTGTTCCCCTCATTTCACTAGTCGACAATACTAGAGTCAGGGTACCTCCTCTTCCCCTTGTTGCCTTGTTCCATCTTTGTGCCTAAGTACTCAATACTCAATGAAATTATTCTTTGAATTTAGCTGGTATTTTCAATCATGCTAGGGTACTTCAAATGTGTATTGTTTACATAAGTCATCTTGGCCGGCTGTTTTGCCATTAATTTAGTTTTATTAGGGGAGATTTAAGTATTATTAGGGGATATAATTCAAGCAGGTCCTCTGGTAAAAGCAATAAAGCAGGAACTCATCTTTTGGTTGATTTACAATGTGTGTTGAAGGTTCTTGTCAGCTTCTTTAAGTCTACTGAGCAAGATTGAGTATATCCAACGTTTTCCGGATAGTTTTTTCCTTGATTGGTTACAACTGTCACACTGAAATATTAGTGTACTGCTTAGCAAGTGTAATATCTTGGCTTGTAAGATTTATGGTCCTATGATGGTATTTGAACTAGCTGAATTTGTACAACAAGCTAGCCACATCATTTGGTTTGTTTGATACTAGATACAACTTAGAAAAAGGGGCAGTATGCTTGAATATATGAAATATGCATTCACTACAAGGATCCATTTAGAGAACCTGCCTCAACAGGATTTGAGCTACTCTTTCTGGAGGATTATATCTGTTCACTCCATGTATATTCACAACTATATCCCCTGATGCTTTGTGTTTCACTATATGCTGCTGTAAGGATAAGGTTGCATTTGATATAATGAACAACTCTAACTCACTAGTCAAGATCAGGGTTATTTCAAGTTGTTTAAAATAGGCCTTCTCATGCCTTTCCTTCAGTCCATTCTCTTGCTTTCAATCACAGCCATATCTTTTCTAAAAGCATCTATGTAAAAGTCAGTGTTCCAAGTTCTCACTCAATCCTATAAGAATTAGTGAAATCCCAGCTCCTTATCCTCATGTTTGTGAGTATGTATGATGGTGTTGCATACAAGTTGCAGCATTTTGCTTTTGGGTCAGAATTTTCAAATTTCTGAATCTTCCCAAAGACTGATGTACTTTCTATAGTAAATTTCATGAAGACATTTGAGTTCATAAATTTGGTGTGGTAACTGTTAACGATTTCTTGCTTATTTGGAATATTCAGGAGAGGCTTGAAGTTATTGAAAAGGATCAATGTGAGTATACATTAGATGATGAGGCGCAAAAGGTGCAGACTATCATTTTGAAACCTGAGCCTGACAAAGGTGCTGCTGTGGTGCTGAAGAAAACTCTTTCCAGTTCTTACCCCAACTTTTCTTTCAACGAAGCTCTTAAAAAAGAAAATGAAAAGCTTCAAGTAGAGCTAGAGCATTCACAAGCAAATATGGATATATATCAGTATGAATTCATTCGACATTTATTAGATGTCACAGAAGTTGCAGCTCATTATCATTCCGAAAAAAACAATAAGACAGTAGAGTACAGTTACAACAGTTATTCTTCTGATGAAAACATCCAAAACAAGAATGATACTCTTTCCGCATCAAGGTAATATTATCACACTTGTCCACATTTCATGTGTTTTGGATAAACTCTTGACAACTACTTGATCCAACATAATATTAGTTAAATAAATTTTAAGCATTACACTTCTGACCTCTAGGAAGACTTCATGTTTTCACTTAGTTACTACTGTGACCAGCTTGCAGAAGGCTAAGTATCCCGCAGTCCTGAATCTACCGTTGTGTTGTCATGCTGTCAATAATGACTTTTTTAGAAAAAAAAATTACTGTTCTTACCTTTATTATTACTAACATATATTGAATTCATCTGATGCTTCATTTGTCTGGGTTCAATCAGATCATCAGTTTCAGCAAAGGATCTGCTATCAACCGGAGGTTCATATCATCAGGAAGATTGGCATACAGATTTACTTGCATGTTGTTTTGAACCATGTCTTTGTATGTTCTCTCATTCAGTTAATTTGATTCTCTCTCGTTGGAATAGTTTCTTTCTTCACCCGAAGGGTTATTAGAAGATTATTGTGGTTCACTGTATCTGTAGCCTTATTAACCAGAATGGCATCCTTTTACTTTTCAGTTAAGTTAGAAGTACTGTTTCACAGCCCTTTATCATGAATAGAGCAGCAAAACACCTAGTTCACATGTTTGTTAGTATTGTTAGTTCTTTTTATCAATGGGGAGATCTTTTATAGATTTATCATGTACTAACTAAATAAGTGACCTTCAAATTACACTTAATCCAAAACTTTAAAACAATAAATTTGTAGATTTTTTAAATTTATATGCTTGTTCATTTCTACATAGTATGAGACCCCAACTTACACTTAAAGCAGTAGAATATGGAAAAAATTTCAACGTAGCTCTCCAATCCCCTGCTGTACTTTTCATCTTCCGTAATAAGTGAATAATTTGATTGCAGGTATAAAGACATGCTTCTGTCCTTGTGGAACATTGTCAAAGATTGCTAGTGTTGCAACTAACAGGCCAATATGTAAGTGAGCTATAATGCATTGTTAACACCATAATGATGAACCTATATCTGAATTCTGTTTCACTTTGTGCTTTTTGCTAACAAAGCTAATAATTTAACTAGATTAGACTGTTAATAAGATCATGACATTAAGGGCATTCAATATAGATTTTTCAGCTCTGATAAATGTCTTTTTTTGTTGCCATGATCTTGCCTTAAACTCTAAGTGATAAAATAAAAAAAATATTTTCATCAAATTAACTGAAGCAAGCCGTGTCTACACTTACGATATAGTTAAGACTGAATTGGAGTGATATATCTTGGATTTTAACAACGATGAAGTCTCACCTAATTCTTCTGATAATATCTACACCGCTTGCGTAATTATTAGTTTTATTTTTTGTAAAGGAGACAAATTATAGTTTCTGCTATAATTTCAATTTTTTGGGTTTTCAGCTTCTGCAGAAGCATGTAATGAATTGATGGCATATTCATTAATTCTATCTTGCTGCTGCTATACTTGCTGCATAAGAAGGAAGCTTCGGAAGATGTTGAACATTAGGGTAATGCTTCCTTCCTTTTGCATAATACGGCCTAAGGTGCCCTCTTTTTTGTGCCTTGTATTTATGAATACAAAGATAAATTCATAAGAAGTAGGCATCATTTTTTCATTGTATGATGAAAGATGAATTCATATTGTGAGGGATAACAACTGTTTATGTAAACTAGTGATAGCAGGTGGCTGGCTGCTATATCTAAGCATTCTGTATTCTTACTTTTTCGTTTTTTTTCTGGAAATTTACACCAACTCAGATTTGTTTTTAGTGGATCCTGATTGTACAATTACCAGGCGACTTACAAATTTTGAAATTTAGTGTTATATGGAGACTTGTTTTTACATTTTCTGGCATATTTTATTTTTATTAGCCAATGACATTCTATGCCAGGGGGGCTATATTGATGATTTTCTTTCTCACTTAATGTGTTGCTGCTGTGCACTTGTGCAAGAATGGAGAGAAGTTGAGATCCGTGGGGCTTGTGGTATGACTTCATGCACTTTCTCAACATTTATGGAATTCAACTTGTACTCTCAAAGCTATTGAATTGGGTCCAATTTGGTGTTATAAATTTCTATTTTACCATGGCATTTTAACACTAGTATGGTGCTCAAACTGCTAGTAAAATGTGTTCTTGCTAAACCATTTTGCAGGTCCTGAGAAGAACATAACAAGGCCTCCACCCTCTCAGTACATGGAATCTTAAGTAACAGAATGAGATTGACATTGACATTTTTGCTGTTCAGGGTTGAACACTGTATATATTAGAAGCAATTGGTTATTAGGATTGTCTCAAGAAGCCATGGCCTATGTGTTTTGATTCTCACACCACCTGTTTTATGTATCCAAAAGAAAAGTAATTCTTAAGTTTAGCTGACAGTGCATCATAATCATTTTTTCATTTTCATGGTGGAATATAATTTAAGTTAGACTTAATTGCACCTTTTATCACATAATTATTATTATTATTATTATTATTTCACGAATTTTATCACTTAAGAAACAATATATTGATCAATTTCTTCTTCTTAGCAATATGTTATTTCTATTTCTAATAACATAATAATTAAAGGTGGATCAATTTATTATTTTTAATAATTTTTTTATAAGTCTATTAATAAAATATAATTTTTAATTTTTTTGAAAATTTAAGTTACATATTCATTTATATTATGGATGATGACATTGGATCAAGTACATTTAGTATTATTTAATAGTGTTGTAACACAATTTTTGGAAAAAAAAAATTCAAAAGATTATGTAAAGTAAAAAGTTGTGAGATAGTTAATTAAAAAAAAACTTCAATTCCTTTTTCTTTATTAGCATTTATGGTCAAAGTTGTAATTTGATTTTGAATGAAAATATTTACATTATGGTTTCTTTTAATAATTTCAACATTACGACTTTTCAATTGGTTGGGTTTTTAATTAAAATTTATCGACAAGTGTAATAAATAGAAGATATTGAATAAAAGATTTGAAAAAACTTTGTCTGTAAGAATTTAATGTATTATTGGAATTCAATGACTAGATCTAGACAATATGAATTAAGAATAAGTGTGATAAATTGAAATAGATTGCAACAATAAAGACATATAGGAATCAGATTATGGTGTAATCTCTTCAAGACTCAGAAGCAATCAAATGTAATGTTTTTTTTTATTATTAAAATAATAATTTAGTTTCCGTTAATCTCTTTACCGGAAATCTTAAAAATATCCAAAATCTTTTTCAATTCTTTTAGAAGAAGATCAATAGAAATTTTTTCAATAAGATCAAATTTCGTAAAATCCAATTACCCTAATTTCGTTCTTAAAATTAGGTAAATTGAGGGTTAGGGTTGAGGTTGAGATCAGAAAAGATATGATGTTCCCACAAAAATACCTATTTAAAAATATAAGATAACGTGCACAACCAAAACCTTAATCAAAATAAAAGAATTACATAGATGTAGAAGAGTAATGAGAAGGTACAATTCAAACCCAATACCTATACAAAAGTACCTTAGCCACTCATGGTGGCCCGCTCCCCAAACATGATTGAAAGGAAAGAAACTCTAGCCAAAGATGTCTATCTGAAGCATTTGGCTTTATCTTTTAAGGAAAAAGCCTAACCCTAATAGTTATTTCCTTCTTTCCTGTGTAGAAAGTTGTGTACTATATTGTGATTTCAGAGCTGCGTCTCACGTTCTTTATATAGATCATTTGGTTGCAACGGGAAGATGAAAGATAAAAAGATAAAAGATAAAAGATAAAAGATAATAATAGAAATTATCTTCAGAATTTTTTCATATTTTCAACTATTTTCAACTTTTTTTTTCACTTTTAATGGTCTGCCATAATTTTAACAAATTAGATAATTTTGTCTTCCTTTATCTCTAATTTTTTCTAAAAAATACCTTGAATTGATTTCCACGAGTATATAAACACTTAATACAATTCCAATTTAATTTAATAAATTAGGTCATATGCAGAATTAAATGTGTATTATTTTATTCTTTTAAATTTGTGAAATTAAAATTCTGATATCATATGGTATTATTCATTGATAACCATTATAAATTTATTCTTCAATAGTAATTAAATAATGTTATGTTAAAACTAGATTATTTTTCTTTAAAATATAGCATCTCAAAAAAAATAATCCTGGAAAGCTATACTAAAAATATATTATGATTTTGTAATTTTTTATTGCAGTATAAAAATATTCTATTATTTTAAAAATTATTTTATTTTATTGTTTATGCAATTTAAAGCTAAATTAAAAGTAATTAGGGCTTTGATGCAGGAAGTATAATCATCCACTTCCATCTCATAATTCTCAAATAATAGGGTTTATCTTCTTATAAATTAAAAAAAATTAGTAGAATATATGAAATTAAATGTTTATTTAAAGAAAGAAATTAAATTTATAATCGAAAAAAAATTCCAAAATATTTTAATGCTATAATTTGGTCTTAAATGAATTTTTTTTCAGCCCATTTATGGGCTTTTTTTTGGTAATTTTAATCAATTTAGTCTATTTAAAATTAATATATTTAGCATTTTGTCTTTCCAATTATAATTTAATCTAATGAAGGGTTACGCTTTCCAATTTCACCTCAATTTTGATGATTTCAAAAAGTACGGAAATTAGTTACACATTCAAACGTTAATTAAATTACTATAATAAAAATTTAATTATACGAATGACACATGAATTGATTTTTTTAAAGACTGTTACATGTTTTAAAGGTTGAAAAACGATAATATAACATAAAAAGTTGATAATTAAATTATAAATTTGTAGATTTTATTATATTTAACCATTTTCTATAATCCTCTAATTTTATGTTTTTATTTTGTATTTTTATTTTATTTTATTCTTGATATTTTATATTAAATCAGAATCAATTTTAATTGCATGTAAAACTTGATTTTCGGCTTAAACACGGAAATGCATCTAGAATTACACTAAAAATAGATCTGAATGGAAGGAACTATTCATCTTGATATACCAAAAAATATAATAAAATTAATTTAAATTTAAAATTTGAAGAAATAAAAAAAGAGTGGAGTATGTCACAACGTATCTTTAAGAAAATAAAAAAAATATATTAAAATGAAATATCCCGTTTAACTAATGAATGATTGCCACGAAGCGGTCCGATTAAACTGGTGGGGCCCACATTACTGCGCTATAAATCATGGACACACCGCACATTGTTTCACACAAATAGCGTTTTGCTTCAGAAATCGGAGCGGAGGGATAGATAGAAAAGGGGTTAGGGTTAGGGATTTGTGAATGGCATCGACGAAGAAGATCACGCTCAAGAGTTCGGATGGCGAGGCATTCGAAGTGGATGAGGTTGTTGCTCTGGAGTCGCAGACGATAAAGCACATGATAGAGGACGATTGCGCCGATAGCGGAATCCCTCTTCCCAATGTCACAAGCAAGATTCTCGCCAAGGTCATCGAGTACTGTAAGAAGCACGTTGAGGCGAATAGCGCCGATGAAAAGCCCTCTGAGGATGAACTCAAGAACTGGGACGCTGATTTCGTCAAGGTTGATCAGGCTACGCTCTTCGACCTCATCCTGGTTCGTTTTCTAAAATTTACTTTTCGTTTTTTATGTTTGGGTTTTGGTTGGGGTTAGGGTTAGGGTTTTAGCAATTGAGGATTTCTGCTTTTTGTTTGGTTCGGTTTGTGTGTTTTTATTGATTTGTTGTATTTCGATTTAACGGTGTCGATTCGCTTATGATATATTGTTTTGTACTTGATGTTCTAATTTGTGAAGGATTTGATTGTTAATATCTTTGTAAAATGTTTTCATGGAATGACAACTTAATCTATATAATTGACAGTAGAACAAGAGGCTACAAACAAAAATTTGTGTTGTTGTGGCTTCCGGTTTAAATTTACAAGTGAAATTTTTATGTATTAATTTGTGAATGATTTAGGTTAATATCTTTGTAACATAAATATAATAAACTTTACGATTAATTTGTGCATGTTTGAATGGAATGAAAAATTGTTTTATATAATTGGTTGTAAAAACTAACAATAACGACAGAACTATTAGTTATGGTTTTTAACTCTTAGTAAAATCTGCGTTAGAGTCGTTTTATCCATGAATGATTATGGCACGGTTCTATTTTCTGTATGTAATTGTTGACATTTATAAAATCTGGTAATGAAATTCGGTTGCCTAAGCTTATGATGATGTTTTAGTGTGTTATTTGAATTAGGCACTTGTTGAGATTAGTATGTTAATAAATAGTTTGTTATGTTGTTGGTTGTTGTTATAGGCTGCAAACTATCTGAACATCAAGAACCTTTTGGACCTTACCTGCCAGACTGTGGCAGACATGATAAAGGGGAAGACTCCTGAGGAAATTCGAAAGACATTTAACATTAAGAATGACTTCACCCCTGAGGAAGAAGAGGAAGTCCGTCGGGAAAATCAATGGGCTTTTGAATGAGGTTTTGATTTTTCAATTAAAACAATGGGTGGGGATTAAGCCATAGTTGGTAGTTATGATGTTACTGACTATTTTGTTTATGTTTGATATGTTGCCGTATAAGACTTATTTTACTAGTTCAACTTTGTGGGGCAATCTTGAAATTTGTAAGTAATAGTTGTATTTCCTATGCTTTCACTCTCTATTGTCACTTTTATTCATTGTCAAACTCTGTTCCTTCTATAAAGCCCATCATATTCATTTGATGCCCCATCCAAAACTACCCTCACTGCGTAATGCTTCTGCAAATAATAATTTTATATGTTTAAAAATGCTCTTTGATTAATTTTCATATTTTTCTAATGCTTTTTAAACTAATATTATATTTTTATTAAAATAAAAGAAACAAATTTTTAGTACACAGTCTATCGTAAATTACTTGCAGTTAAAGAATAATCTTATAAAATAGTATCAAAAGGTTATTTTGGATGAATTAAAATTATCATGATAAAAATGCTTAATTTTTTTTTCTAATGCTTGACCTTTTAATTTAAATAGGATTTTTGAAAAACCTTTATGAATAGTTTAGTTTTTAATCATGTCAAGGCAAAAACCCTCTTGTAAAGATCCTGATCTTGACTCTTACAAGTAATTACTGTGAGAAATAATTTGACATGTATTTTCTGAGTTAACTATGGAATTTATTTAACATATTTAAGTTTCTATGCGCAAAATTTTGAAAAACTTTATTGATAAAAAAGCCATAAACTTATTAAGAAATGACCCATGTATAAAATTCAAGATTTATGAAAGTGATTTTTTCTAAATAAGCATGTTATTTATAACTGCTTATTAGGCATTTTATGTAACATCGGAATGCAAGAGGTATTTCAGAATTACAGATCTTAGAATAGGCTGTACAACGGTAACATTCACTTCTTTTTTACAACAGTGAATTATCATTTTTTTTAAAAGTAAGGAACTGATAGAGTTTTTATTAACGACAAAAATGCGTGACTAATAGAATCTTTAGAAGCATTTCTACAACATAAAAAACATAGGAATAATTATCCAGAGGATGAACCTTCGTCAATTTGCAGATCACCTTCAAGATATGTTACACATCATGGATGGCATCATCGCCGTTGGCCCCATAATTTAAATTCATGCTCTTGAACTGGTAATTATGAAAACATAAACAAGCAACAGATCGGAGAGACATAAGTCAGCCAAAAAGAAACCCCCCAGATTAATAAGAGAACTATTTAAGAGAAGTTCAGAGCCTTTCACCTTCTCAACAGCTTGTGAAGCACCAGACAATACTTGGCTGTCTTCCCTAAGGGTTTGCAGTCGGGTGCGCAACACTTGATTATGTTCCTCTCCCTGTCAAACAACATGGTGATCAGATACATAGGGTAAGGATTTTTGTTTGGGTTTAAACGGGAAGGGAGAAAAAAATTCATATAAAATATTGTTATCTAGTCACTAAAATCCAAATATTATAAATCATTTCCCTCCCCTCTCTAAGCAAAAACATAAATTATTTTCAACTGATAATGTCGTTTGTGGCCGAGCCAAAATTTCTTTGCAGTAATTTTCATGAACAAGACATTCCCTTTCAGCTCTCTATATACGTATTTGCATATGATTTCAACTTACAAAGTAAAGTATATTCAAATTCACAAACCATTTAATAAGGGTTTACTTTGTAACCTTAAATTTTATGTCGAGTTGACAAATGTTATCACTGTTACGCTGCAAGGAATAAGGGTCATAACAAAGTGGATAGCTGTTCCGGGAGTCTACACGAACAAGGATGATAAACTTTTTGTCTACTACAATTTGAGAATGAAAAATATAAATTGCAAATTAGAAAGAAGGGATGGGATAATATGAAAATAGTGACACGTACTGAAAGTGGAGAGTATTTTGTCCTTTTAGGTGGGGTGAGATAGGACAACCAAAGAGAAAAAGGAATATGAAAATAGTGGCGTCAAATAGACTCAAGATGTGTACAATCCCTTCAGTTAATTTGACAAGGATGCATTCAGGTAGTGGGTGTACGTACCAATTGAATCATATGCATTAAGTGTTGAAGTTCTTTCTTCTTTGCCATAGACAGATTCTCAGCAACATCCGTTATGTTACTCCTGCATTTGTATCAATGTATCCTCACTGAGTTCAAATAATCAACATATTGTAAATGTAATAACCAATAAATATACGGTAAGCAGACTAATTGAATAGAAGTGTTAAAATTAATCAGCATTCGTCCCCAAGTAATCTGAAATCTCTATCAACATAGATAAAAATGGGATTAACCAAAAAGAACCTTGTGTTGAAGTTCACTAATTGTTAATTTTGAGGGCTAATAATACGAATGGAAATTTTCGATGACCACCTCACGTTTATAATAAAGATAACATCCTACAACAAACTACTTAAAATGCTCTTCGAAAAATACTATAATACCTATCTGAAAACAGGACATCCAGATCTTGTTCTTCCACAGCTTCCTCCACAGCATCAAGAATGGCTCCTGCCTACAAGAAAGATGATCACAGAATGACAGACTAACTTGGATACGGTAGAATATTGCAAGTGTATGCATGTATGTCCTATACAGGGTATGGCAGTAAGACTATCAAAGCCACCATATGGCCCCATCCTGGGCCTCCCCCTCTTACCTATCTTAAGGTATATAAAAGCATTCAAAACTTTCACTATAGTTAAAGGGAGTAACTGAATCGTGCTATGAAGAAAAACTTCAAATGAATTCTCCATAAGTTAAAATTAGCTTAAACTAATTTGTAGAAAGTATTTTCTTTGTAACAAACAGTAGGGAAGAAAACGTAGTGGGGAGATATAAAATTTTATTCTAGGACTCTTATATAAAGGGTATATAAATATTTTCATGTTACAAGTCCTTAGTTTATGGGTATAAATAACATTAATTTAAATTAAAAGCAGAAGCATAACAATATAAATAATTAAAATTAAAACAGCTCCTACAGGATATAAAACAAAACTATATAACTTAACCAGCTTTAATAGGCACATTGTCAACATTATGTATAAGTTAATTTTAACTTATGGAAAATTCAATTTCATTTTTTTTATATTTTTTCTCTTGTAAAAGTCCTTATAGAGAAGTTTGTCCAAGGAAAAAGAATATCTCCAAAGCCAAAGATTAACTTGCATAGAATTGGATGTTAAAACTTAAATAGAACAAAAAGGTTTAACTTCTTAACTATCTTGGCTAGTTCTAAGATTCCCATAATTGAAATTTCAGTTAAATGTAGATTTGATTAAAATAAGAAAAGCTTTTATTTGCTTTGTTTTATTAATCTAGTACTACTTATTTTATCTACTACCAGTGAGTGGGGAGGTATATAGATATAAGTTTAGATGAGATTTATATTAGAAAGTTTAAATAAAACTAACTCAACTCTATAAATCTGGTTACTAAGATGAAATTTATACCCTACTTATATATTATAATTTAGTCATATCTCTAGTTGATGTGAGATTTTAATACACCTGTCACATCAAGTATATGAGTGATTTCTAAATTCCAACAAACTCCCTTATATTAAAGATATGGATAGTCCAATAATGATCCGATATTAGGTGATACAATAGGTCCAATACATCTACTATAGCATATTAAAAAATAGAGTCTAACTCAACCTTATAAATCAACTGGTAAAGTAAGGATTGTACCCTACTTATATACTATAATTTGAAGATATCTCTATTCGATGTGAGGTTTCAACATTTTATACAAATTTATTAATTTGATTACATATATTGTAAGGATTTTCCTCATACTTTCAATTGTACCTTCAAGTATGAATTAAAGAGAAAGATCCTCTAAGATGAGTATGTCTTTAATGTGAGAAAGAAAGAGTATTTACTTCTATATTTTAGAAGGTTTAGACCATAATGCACTTTAGACTAAATCGAGAGTAAATAAACCCTTGCTTACTTTAACAATAGATTCAATTTAGAGAAGCTTAACCCAAATTAAAGTTTGCCCCCTTGATTTCAATTAATCTTAATTCTTCATTGTAACTAAGAAGTTATAATGAAAGAAAAATACATTATCCTTGATTTTCAAGGAACAAAACATAAGCTCTAGCCATTTTCTACAATTAAATAGGGTGGGACAAGTTTCCCGTGGGGCTCCTCGATCCCACCCACCTCTTCAAACCTGACTGTAAACCTGCTCCCATCCTTGGTGGTGGGGAGGCAAAAGTCACCTTGCCCCTTCCATTTGCCATGCCCAGTAACATGCAAGTCTTATGTATGGTTGCAATCCTAATGTGCAGTATGTGCATGTTGAGCAATCAGTACAAAATTATTCAATTTTTTTGTTTAAAATTTTAGAATAAAACAACGGAGACAATGGTTTAATTATACCTTTGTTTGAAAACAGACTGTCTCAAACCCCTCCTGCAAAAATAATTGACTGAGCATTTAAAATACATTTTTATCATAATAATAATAATAATAACAAATTCTTTGTGCTAAAAAGCTTCACATGTAAAGAAATAGTTAGAGGAGACAAGTAATTAAATAGATGTTTAAAAAATCTATGAACATGTGTGGGAGAGGGAAGATAAAGAAAGAGAACAAAATTGCACACTAACAACAAATCATGATCCAATCATTTTAAAAGAAAAATGCAAAACCATGGAATGGGCTAACTGACAAATTTCAACAAATGCTAACTAACAAAAATTTTAAGAAAATAATTTGGTTTCTGACTCAAACCATAGATGACAGGGATCAATACTAAGTATCTGAAATAGTGAAACATTAGTATCTCGCTTTAGTTTGAGAAATCACTATGACTGAAAGGAAAAACGTCAGAAGTGATACTTAGATAACATCCTACATCCTCAATTGTTGCATGGAATGGATTCTACATCTTTCACTCACATCAGCACTTATCATAAACGCACCTCTAAATTTTCATGCAATGAAGTAATGACCTGAAAGATATGAAAAAAAAAGGCAATTAGAATACAAATAAATGAAACTCTGAGTATTTCTTGACACTTAGCCTTTGAAAAACAGAATAAAGAAATTTATGTGCATTGCATTCAGCTGAGAAGAGGAATGATATACAATGATACATAGTGTTTGTTTTGTTAGAATCCTTTTGATATGTTAAAATCCTATAGATATGATACTAGGATCAATTGAGGATATTAAGATCAATTAGATTGATTCTATATTTATGTTATACACAAACCACTTTTTTTATCAAACACTACAAGAACACCCATATATGTGCCTCTTTTTTTATTTTTTTGTTCTTTTTTAGTCACTTAACAAAGGGTGTTGAGACTAAACTAGGTGTCTATTTATCTTTTTCCTTTATAAAATCAGTGCAGGCTGAGAGTATTTTTTCACAAGCGCTTCAAAAATAGTTCTTAGGTAGGTTGGTATTAGAGCCTTTATGCTTTGAAGTAAAGTGAAATTTTAACACAAGGTAAGGAGAGAAGGAGCATTGTCTGAACTTTTTAAGACTTTAAGTCTCATAAGGCTCTAGTGTGAGGGGGAATGTTTAGATATAAAGTCATCCATATGTCTTCACTTAAAAATTTGGGATAGCAGGTTTATGAAACATGTTTCTTGATAGACATAGCATGAATACCAATATATGTCTTGTTTAATTTCATATCTAACTAGATGTTGCTAAGTTATCACATATAAGGCCTTGTTCATTTTACTTAGTCATGTATAAAGTGTAAAGATGGCTTTTTAATTGGACCTTCTGTTGATAGTCAATACCTTCTTTGAACCTAGTATTAAGTGACTAAGGAATTTAATTATTACATAACTCTAACTACAAGGTTGCACCAAAAAATTTCCAAGATTGGCACTGACATAAATTGTCAATATAAAGGAAATCATTGAGATTCAAGGGACCACGACCCTAATTTCAGAACATGATTTATTTGGAAAGGGCGGATATGAAAAATTATGTTATTGTCACAGTTTCCTTATCGGAGAAAACTCAATGTAACATTCAGAATTATACTTCTAATATGAACAAATTAATATCAAGAGTACATACCTGAAGAAATAGGCGATGGAGAAATTCTTTTTCAGCGTTAGAGAAACTTGAAAATGCTTTATAAAATTCCTTTAAGCATCAACAGAAATATATATCAATATATAGCCGTTTTAGAATGCAAAGATATTAACATAATTTCATATTTATAGTTGAGTACTCATACTCAAACCATAGGATAATATGCTAAGCTATCACAAAATGGTTTACACATCTCAACCGTTACTTACTATTAAGCCAGCAACACTGTAAACATATCTTGGCTATCTTTTTATTGCAAAAGCATCTGATCTGAACTAGTGACATAAATCTGGGTAATGTTTTAGATGTCTATAAACTACAGGGGAGTAATACCACATAATTATGATGAGTTACCAACTAAAATTTTAAGAATCGACCAGATGATTCAACTGGAAAACCAGTGAACCAGTCTAGTTTCCAGTCTATTTAAACTATAAAACTGGCCTTGAGTTAAACCAATCTGAAAACTGATGAACCGGTCAAAAACTGTGTTCAACAAAAAAAAATATTAATATATTATTTATATGTTATTTTTATTTTTTTTCCTCAAAAAAAAAAAAGTAAAGCATTTGTCATTTTCTTTTCAAAAAACTTGTTATTTTCAAAAAATATCATTATGTATTGTTGAACCTTAAACCTTATTTTATAGAAAAGAAAACTCATAAAATGTGTAATTTTTAGCTTTTAGTATCATTAAATTAAGATATCATATTTCTACAATATTATATTATATATAATTTAATTATTGGTATTATTTCATTAATACCAGTTCGACCATTGATTCGACCAATGAACCTTGATCCAGTGTTTTGACCGGTTCAATAACTAGTCCAATTTTCAAAACATAGGTTAACAACTCATCTTTAATGTACGTGTCACAAGGTATTACGCAAGGAATCCCCAAATATCAACCTGTCATCAATTATTTCTTTTAGTCTAGCTTTGTAATTGACTTTAACCCCTCACTTCTTCACACTAAATACAAGACTAGCGCATAAGGAGGGTGTCCCAATAGTGCTTGTGATACGACGTGTTTTGATGTAAGAATCAACAAATCTAAACTCTAAAGGGAAGCAATACATGAAAATAAAATAAAAACAGGCAATACTAGTTGATCCTCATCTTTATAAAAGATAAAAACAAAACATAAAAAACAAGACAATACTCATTTATCTTGGTTTATCCCTGGGAGCTGTGGTTAGACGGTGAGGAATTCAGTTTTCAAATCATTTCCGCTTAAGTCAAATGGTTTCTAATAACTTAGAATCTTAAAATGTTGAGGAGATTCAGTTTCTCCACTAAAAAATTAATATTACTATTATGGAACATCATGCAGGGTTATGAAGTGATTTTTTTTGTACATAACTATTGTTTCCTCTTTCATTTTGTGACACGATTAAAAACAGCCGTGAGAAGAGAGAAAAGAAAGAAGAAACAAAGTGTACCTCCTTTGAGCATGAAGTGAGCAAAGATCTGAGACAATATTTGAAAGACTTATTCAAATTGGAGAACCTGGATCCAATTCCAGTAGAAGGCAAGAGTGATACATTGGCACCATGTTCAGGTCTTTTGTCCATTGCCATAGAATCAGTCAACGACGGCTATGAAGAATAATCGGACACAGAACAGAACAGAAATAAAATCAAAGATGGAAGGTGAAGCTCGTGCGTGCAAATCATTTGCCATTCAAGTGAGAGAACTGCCAAGCAAAGATGTGAGCAACAATTACCTGCAATGAGTCCCTCTGAAAGCAACCTGAAAGGTATAGCATGTTAATTGGTAAACATTGGAAAGCTATATTACATATGAGCTACAAAAGAAGAGATTGAGTACATTGAAATTGGCTCAAAATTACAGGCATAAAGACACTTGTTTACTAGCATTGTGAGATTTTGGAATCTTCATTACAGACCAGTTGTCAAAGCAAGTTGAAGTCACATTTACACATTAGGTGAGATTCATAAACATTAGAAATGACCAGAACCAACAGAAACAAAACAATAACAAGAAAAAATTCCCCACCTGGTTGACAGTTATCAGAGAGGAAATAAATAAATGGACAAAAATGCATGTTAATCATAAAGCTAATTTTTCATCTTAAAAGGTACTCGATTTGTTTCTTTATCACATTTTCTCAGCTTCCAACTTTCCAATCAAACGATATCACCAAATCAGTTGCTTGACAGTGTTTACGCCGCAACTGCTTTACCATGACATTACTTTTATTGCAGAGGAACCACACAACTAACTAAATTGTCAGCAATTTGCTAAAAGCATTAACTCAATCAGGATCCATAGCAAGATAGTAGGCAGCAGGGTTCAAGGCATAATACTGCATACAAATTAGAAACTTGATTATTTGGGAATATGAGTTGAATTTCTTCTTTTATATAAAATAATACAAAACCAAAATCCAAGGTTCTGCCTCAATCCTTAGTATTTTCTCTTCTATAATGAGGAGATGAACAAGATGGAAAAACCTCAGAGTCCTTACGAGGAACATGACCAAGGAAAGAGAGATAGAAGATATTCGCATGGACTACAATAAAAATCACATCAACTTTCTGAACCAAGTTTTTCTGCTCTTTTTTCCGTCAATAGCTAGCCAAGCCCAGTTTTAGATATCTAAACCAAATTGCATCATTGTCTTGTAATCTCTAAACCAAACTGTGACACACATTCAGATAGAAACACCTTGCTGACATGGGCACTTTACCCTAATGTACTCTACCTTGCTGCTGTCAATGACCAAGTCCATCACCAAAAACTATCCTCTAGCTAGCTGTTGCTGAACAAGACAATGAATCCCCCCAACAATTTCAAATAAAAATTTCCATTAGTCATGGAATATTATACAAAATTTAGTTTTATGTCTTAACCTATTAAACTAGTTTAGAAGTCACCAGTCATCAATCAGGTTTTAAGTTACAAACAATTTGGACAAGGGAACATATCAATCGAGCATACCTTTTGCCTGGAAGATATCCAAAGTTCATATATGACTAACAGAATCAAAGTAATTAAGTACAAAGGATAAGCCATTTATCTCTGTATTGTAGCTAAGAAACATAAATGTTCTATATGCTAGGGATCTAATAAAAAGTATTTTTCTGTTTTTCTTTTCCTCTTCTATCTGTTGCAATATACTAGGTACTTACAAAACATAATGAAGGGATAAGGGACAACATATCTTCAAAAATACAAAATTGGAAGCTTGATATTAATTCTCCAACTAGCACAGTAGAGAAATTTAACTAGCATAAACAATAGTTTTTAGACTTACTGTTCTAAGCAATCCAATTGCAGTAGAAAAAACAACTCTCTGAAATTGCTGGTTTCTTCTTCTTCTTCCAACTTTACCTGGTCATGAGTCACAGAGGTTAGATCACAAACTGCATCCTCAAAAGGTAAAAAACAAAACAGATTGACCATATTTCATGTTAGCTCGGAGACACACATATGCATGTGATAGCGATTACCAACACACACAGGCAGGCGACTAGTTTCATATTCTTACTTCTTCATACTTAATCTAAACATTGCAAGGGAAATTTCACCAGTCGTTTAATATGCATCGCCCAAGTCTCGTCAACATGAGCTACATAAATTTCCCAATTCTATGATAACCTGGACTCTAGACTGATTAAACTCAACAATAACCCATAAATCCTTTGTGGAACTGTACATTCATTGAGCAATTCCATGCATCCTCATTCCTCTTTGCCATAGACCAGTGTGTCTCGGTTACCTTACCCTAACTAATCCCCCGCTCCATTCCCACTATAATCTTACAAAAACCAAACGAATTCCTACGGAAAATTACTATTCATAACCCTACGGCAATTGTTATTGAGGTTAGCTTAATCCCTTCGTTCTGGAGAAACCTCTTGCGACAATCGGTGATGGAAGCAAATGTTACTGTGACCTAATCACAGTAATAAAGAGAATTGCGGAAAGGAGAATCGAGAGTGTAAAGAGAAAGCATGTACCGTGAAATTGTGTGTCTGGCTCTCGTGAGCAAACCACAGAACAGAGATTTTGTTGGACTGGAGAAAATAAGGCTAAAGCTGTGGGAAGAGAAGAGTTTCTCTGAATTTCGATTCAACCTTTCTTTCCCGCCTTATTATGCAGGAAATAAACTTTACCACAAACTACCCTTTTATTATTCCAAGTGGAAGATTAATTTCAAATGTTATTGGAATAACAAGTTTACATAATATATATAAATCATATATTATCAATACATCTCCTCACTTTAATTTACTTTAAAAAAAATTAATTAATATAATTTAAATTTAATATATTTTTAAAAATAAAAAAACAGTTAATACTAAAATTTAGAAAGAAAAAAAGATTTTACATATTTCTCCATAAATATAATGTATAGAAAAACTGATTTAAGTACTCTAAAATGAAAAATAGTTAGGTTTCTCATTTTATAAAATTTGACAAAAAATATATATGTTGTCAGAAAACTTAATACCAAAACCCTAATATTATATCAAAATTGTTATAAGAGATTCAATATTTACTTTTTATTTTTGAATGTATTTCATGATCATGTGAGGAAATAAATAGAAAAATGATATTTTTACTATTTAATAAATATTGGAAATATTATATATGATATTTATAATGTTTGAAAGACTAAATGTTCTTTTACCATGGTTTATGAAAAATAATTTTTATTTGTTAAAAATCCTAAACTATGTTTCTTATAATAAGGATATTGAATTATACAAATTTAAAATATTAGCTTGACCATAAGTATGAGCATTCTAAATTTATGATAGTAATTCTAACATTTAGAGAAAAAAAAAGTATAATTTAATAGAATGAAAAAATTATATTTTCATAAATATAATTATGATAATTATATTTATATTATGAATTATAAAGATATATTATTATGATATAATTATTATTTATACTATGAATTTCTTTGGGACATTCATAATGTTGAGTATGTTACACTTGAAAAAATAGACAAAAATACTTGGTATAATTCTTTTGCATTGAAGATAATGATGTTAGTTTTTTTAATCATATATTTATTATTTAAATATGTAAGGGTCATTATTTAATTTATTAAAATTATAAAGCAGTCTATTTATATTAATTTTATGGTTAAGGGTATAATTATCATGAAAAATAATTGTGTGAATATGTAAATAATATAGTAATATTCTGTTTTTCACTAGGAGACAAATTTAAAATAATTAAAATAATATAACTAACTCAAATCAGTTACGTAAATTAATTATATTTTGATAAGAGAGATAATAATATAAATAAAATTTAGAATTATTTATTTTTCTTATCATTCCCATCAAACAAGAAAAATACAAAAGAAAATATACGACTTTCTTGTTTTGAAAGACTACATACTTATTGTTTTCTCTTTATTTCATCATGAGTGAAGTAGGAATTTTTAAGATTATCTTATTATGCTATAATTTTTTGTTTTGTTTTATTATGATGAATGAGGTATGAGTTTCTTATCTTATGCTGTAATTTTTTTTTTTTATTTGGATTGGAATGATTATTTATTCCGAAGAAAATTTTAACAAATGAACCTAATTATGTAATGTATTTGTATGATTGTTTTATCCCTATCCAAATACACATTCTATGCGAATTCTTTTCAAAGATCACAATCATGATGTGGTTGTAAACACATTAAACATCGATGAAGGGAAAAACATCAATTTGTAGCTCTCACATGTGTTGCCTAGGAAAAGGGAAAATCACATTGGAAAGTGAAAAAACCAAGATTGAATGAGTATCCAAGCATGCACCTAATCCAACTCTTTTTGTGTGATTGTTCTTTGTTTATGTCATACCCATTTAACTATCTGATAGATTGGTTACAATAATTATTTCCACTTCCAGATTCTCTTGTTTCCCAATAAGTTATAACCAAAACTAATGTTAGGCATGTTGGAAACACGAGCTCAAAAACAATTAGAAGCATTAACTGATGTTAACCTAAAGTAATAAAAGTAATAAAAGAAAAGAGATGCTTGCTGGGCATGTCAGAAGTTGCTAGCCCGGACAGTCGGGACATGACTGTTCACACACAGACAACGTACGAAACTGTGTAACCAACATCAGCCCAAATTAGAGACCGTTCCTTTGTGTTTAGTTTAACACTTCTCAGACAAGTGTTCCAATTGGCACCTTCCCCTCCCTCTCCATTCAACTCCAACCCCACTTCATCTTCCACCAAATGCTGTCATCATCATCAACCACCACTAAACCTGCAACTGAAACAGGAACAACCTGAACCACAAACCCCTCTCTTCCTCACCTTCATCACTGCCTTCACACTTCTCTCACCAAACCCCAAGAAGCAACATCATTAGCAGCAACAAAACCATGGAAGATGTGTGGGAAGGCATCAACCTCACTTCCTTAAGCGACAACAACACCAACACTACCCACACCTCCAAAGGTGCGAAATTTCAAGACTTTCTAGCTCGACCCTTTAGCAGCTTCTCTGTGGACCCATCTCCTGTGACTGCTCTCACCTTGAGCACGCATTCTGAGCACCCTCTCCCGCACAAGGACCTGCGATTGGCGCAAACTGCTTCAAAGACCGAACCTTTTTCCAACCCATTTGCGAATAAAAGAGCTCCACCAGCTTCAAGGGACATGCGAGACGCGCGACTCATGAAAAATCGCGAATCTGCTGCCCGATCCAGAGCCAGAAAGCAGGAAAACATTGCTTCTTCTGTAACTCTTATTGTAGAGTGTGACCTCATAGTTTCGGGTTTTCTTCGTTCTTTGCTTCACAATGATCTTTGTCTGTGTTTTGTTTTGTTCTGTGTAGGCTTACGTTTTTGAGTTGAAGCTAAAAATCAAGCAGTTGCAAGAAGAGAACGCGAGACTCAGAAGACAGCAGCAACTGGTTCCTTTCTTTCTCTTCTCTCGTTTGGTTATTGCTTTTTCCGTACACTGCATGTTACTGGTTATTAATTCATGTTTATATTTTTTTCGTGTTTTACCCAACAAATTTTATTGGTGATTTTAACAGATTTTAACTAATGATCAATGTGTTCAAAGAATATACTACATAATGTATTATTAGGGTTCCTCATCGTAGTTTATTGTACTTATATATGTGTATTACTTACTTTAAGATATACTAATATATAAAGACTATTTTAATCTTTATCGTTTATCAGAATCAATTTTTTATTGAAAATATGATATTTAAGGTTGTTAATGTATTATTTTATGCTCTCTCAAACAAAAATTATTACTTGCAGCTAAACTTTTATATAATTTTCAACAAAAGTTGCTTTTTAGTGAGATATTACTTTCAGCAGTTAAGAAACTGTGTATGTTAATGCAATGGATTTTTGGCCTCATTGCTACTGTGATCGTAAAATGTGTTGTCTTTGTTTTGTCTGCAGTTACTTGAAACTGCAACGAATCAGTGGAAGGGGGGCAATCTATATCGAACATATACAGCTCCATTTTAAGAACCATTTTACTATCAGAGTCCTCCTTTTATCCAGGGCCATGTTCACTGAGACAGAAACGTACCCTTTAAAGTATAAATATATGATGATGTAACTGTCAGAGCATTATGTAGTCGTGGCTAGTTGTTGATCCTCCATGTTTATTATTTTTTTACCCCACCACTGTGGTTTCTGGAAATTAAAAACATGGAGAAATGTATTGAATGAAGGTGCTAATGCAATTCCAACCAGAAGCTCCACCTTCTTAAATGATTATCTGAATAGTTACTACACACGCGCCTACAAATTTTTTGACCATTATTATGGCTCATTGCTTGTGATGACCTACTTTATATTATCTCTTTTATCTTTTAGCTCAAAAGTTCAAGTATCTCTGCACATGTTGTACTCTTCTGGTCTGCTTCACTTAATGCTCCTAACACGTTCTAACAGTTCTTATGGAGGATTTTGCAATAATAGAGATATTTGTTTGGGAGTTTTAAAAATTGAAATATGTTTTGTAATTAAGAATCTTAAATGTTAAAAATATATCATAAATCATAAAAAAATACTATAACTTATTTGCATGTAAACTCAATACGATGCACTGTGTATGAGAAATGAGATTAAAAGTGTGAAAATGGATTACATTTGTTTCCTTTACTGTTATAAAGTTTAAAAGTTGCATATTAAATACTATAATTGTAAAAAAAAAAATCTATATCTATCTATTTTTTACACTAATTCTTAATAGGGGTGTTCAGAACTGAACCGATTCAAAAAAAATCGAAAATCGATAAAAAATCGTAAATCGATTAAAATCACAAGTTTTTAGATTATTTTGAATTTTTTTTAAAACCGTGCGATTCGGTTTGATTTGCAGTTTGGTATTTCAAAACCGAATCAAACCGAACTAAACTGCAATTATTAAATAATATTATGTTTATTTTTAATTTTATTTTGTAAAAAAACCTACTATTATCGGTTACAACTTTCATTTGGTTAGACGTATCTTATGGTTCCTTACTTTAAATTCTCTTATTCTGATTTCATTATCTTATCATTAACTCTTATTCAAATTCATCTTCACCACACAATTTCATCCTCTATCTAATCATTCTTTTTAACCCAAGCGGTAAGTTTTTATTTATTTCATTCACTCATTAATATGATTCCCTACAATGTTATATTTTTATTAGTTTATTATTCAAAAAGATAAAAATAATCAATTATTAATAAAAAAATAAAATTAAAAATTAAAAAAAAATCGTAAAAACCGATCCAAACCAAATCATTAAAATTTGTTTGGATTGATTCAGATTTTTTTTTATTTCAAATCGAACCAAAACAAATCATAAATAATTTTTATATTTCGTTCAGATATATTTTAGTGAAAAATCGAACCAAACCGCACATCCGAAGACCCTAATTCTTAAGTATTGAAATTACACCAATCTTCTTCACCAAACTAAAACTTGTGTTTAAGGGAAATTTAAGGAAAAGACTTCTCATTCCAGGCAGTACTGTAATAGAAATTGTAACACTGAAAAAGTTGTTGGGTGCTTTTAATGTTATGAAGGGGAAGACAGGAAAGAAAGGAGATGAAGATGTTGTGAGAAGAATGTTGTGCAATGCATATGAAAAATGTGTAATAATTTTGGGAAATTTTGAGAGAAAATAGTTTGTAAAAAAAGAAAATAGATATATTTTGGTTAAGTTTATGCATAGAAAGTTTGAAGGGTTTGGACATTACTTGTGTCCTTGCTGAAAAAGTTTTTGTACTTGAAAAAGTAACGTTTATCCGTTTAGTACTGTTTCTCGAGTTTTGGCATTTTACAACTTTTGTCTTCTTTTTCTCTCCAATTTTTTTATGATTTAAAAGCAATGGTTAATGTGGGGACATGGCCACAAACATAGCTTTTACCACACACTTTCTTCACTTTCCAATACTCTCACTATAGCTACAATGTTTTCCAATAATTACTAGACTACAAACACTTTTATGTGTTTTTATTCTAATTTTAAAAAAATAATGATATATATAGATAACCTATATATTATTTATAATTTATATTATTTATAATTCGCTAAACTATTATATTTATGTTTAATGTATAAATTTTTATAAAAAAATTCCTTAAACATAACCTAGTTATATTAAATATGATTTATTGAATAAAAATATGATCAGTTCATGATAAATGATGTTATATCAACTTGTTTAAATGAAAACATTTAGAGAGTAAAATTTTTAGATGATAAATTTATTAAAAAATAAATGTTTTTTCTTATTTTATATGTTATTTTCAATATAAGCTTAGGTATTTTGAAATCTTAATTTATTATATATATTTTTTGGTAGATTGATTATTTTATTTAATTTTTCTAATTTCTACCTTACGTTATTAAATAAAATAAAACAGCTAAATATATTCATTGCAATACATAAGATAGATTTCGTTAACTTTATTTTAAAAATGTATTTGATTAGTTTATATATTATTAAAAAAATTATGTTTTCAAATACATTTTTAGATAAATATTAATTTGAATAATATTTATAAATTAAAAAAATTATAGAAAAAATAGGAATTACATTGTCAAAATATAATATTGTTTTGAAAGTATCAATCATGTTTGAAAAATTTGCAATAAATTTTCTACAAAATATTTTACAAATCAAATAAGTGGGAAACATACATACCAATATGATTTTTTATCAATGAAAATTCCTTGTGAAATTTTAATCCTTAATTAATTAGCTATCCACAACGAAATTACATGTGGATCAAAATTTGTAAGTAAAACCATAAGAAACTCATACAATTTTTTAAACAAAATTTACAGTAAAATTTACCTTAAATACAATAAATATGAAAAAAAATGTAATGTTTGTAATATAATTAGAACTAATTAAGTGCTAAAATGAATAAAAAAATTCAGGTATTATCATATAGAATCAAACATAGAACAAAATTAATCATATGTTATAATATAGACAAATAATATATATATATATAAAAGCAAATAGTAGAATAAAATAAATCACATAAAGATTTCAAATGAGAATATAAGTAAAGCATAAATTATGAGTGTAATTTAACACTTTCAATAATCGATGTAATTTCACTTTTTATTCTTTAAATATTTACCTCTTCTTTAAGGCAACATTAAATAACCCTCGTATTGTATTTAATTTTAAAACTAATATTTATCTCTCATATATTTTTAATAAAATAATATTTATATATTTTTTTATTTCTAAATAAAAATCATCTTTATCTATAACTTTAATAAATAATATTTATTTTCTTATATTTTTAATAAAATAACATTCACTTATTTTGTTTTATTTAAAAATAATATATTAACTAAAATTTAAATAAAAAAACTATGAAAATTAAAATTTTGAAATATAAAAATTAAATAATTTATTATAAAATTGAATGGTTTAATTATTATTTATTAACGATATAAAAATCTATTTTGTTACTCATTTATAAATTGTCCTATAAAAATATTGAAAAATATATAAATATTTATTAATTTATTATTGTTTACATATAATTTTAATATAAATAAAATAAGAATTGTGAGTGTTATACTATTGAACTTAAAAAGAGATTAATATCTATTTTAAAACTAGAGAGTGCGTATATGATATAAAAAAGATCTTTGAGGATGAGTGTACTTTCTCCATAATTAAAATTTTCAATTTTTTTTAATTTTTATATTTTAAAACCTTATTTTTTTAATTTTCATAATTTTATTTATATTTTAATCCGTATATTACTTTAAATAAAATAAGAAATGTGAGTGTTAATTTATAAAAAATATAAAAAAGATAATTATCATTTATTAAAAGCATAGGAAAGATAAATACTTATCTAAAAATAAAGATAACGTGCGTAATATTTTATTAAAAATATGAGCAGTGTCAATTTTAAAATTTAAATAATATATTAATATGGTAAATTTTATTATGTAATTCATATTCATATTTAAGATATATGTTAACAGACTATGTTTTATTATTATTATTTTTTATTCTTTTCACCTAATTTATTGTAGAGTTTGATATTTGCAGATAAAAATAGTTAGAAATTATGTAAATGTTGTAATTCTTTGGACTCGGTGAGACACTTAAGTGAGTTTAGAGCTCAATAATAAAAGAGAAAGGAGTAGTATTGAATTTCAAATTCTTCTAATCTGCTAAATTTTCATAATTTTTCTCTCTCTCACTTTCTCAGGTAGTTCTCTCAACTTTCTCTCAACTCAACAATTTATTATAGAATTTTTCTCTCTTTCTCTTCAACTCTTCTTATATTAAAGGTAAAAAAGAAAGAAAATGAAAATTACAAGAAATGATTAACCTTATTACAATTTTGTGACTATAATTAAGTAAGTTATTCATCCAAAAGTACTTAAGGTTCTTAATTGTAGGATTATTGAAAATCTTTTGGAAAAACTTTATAATCTTACTAGGACATATGAGTAATTAGGGTAATTGTGTTTTAGATATGTGAGATTAGTCTTAAGCATTTGGAATTTAACTAGAAACATCAAGAATTACTAAAATCACCAAGTAAGGAAAGCTAATTAGAGTATTTTTCTAAATTTAGGAATATATAGGTATAAGGAGTTATTCTTGATTAGATTACATGAATTTTCTTGATTTGATTGGATATTATTATGTATAATCACTGTAAATTTACATAAGTCATGAACTTGACCATAATATTGTTTGAATTGAATTGGGATTGACATTTAGAACTTAATACACCCTTCGTTTGAACGAAAGTGTCCAGACCTAGGTACTATTCTCAGGTATGTTTTTGCTTGAGCGAGATTGGTTTCGCTTGAGCGAAAGTGTTCTAGACTAGTGTATTCTCAGGACGATTTTCGCTTGAGTAAAATATGTTTCGTTTGAGCGAAAATGCTCTAGTAGTGAGGGTACTCTTTGGGATGTTTTTGCTTGAGTGAAACTCCTTCTACTTAAGCGAAATATTTGGATTCTGAACAATATCAAATGTTTAAAAATTAAATTTATGAAATTAAATAAGAAAATGAAAAATGATAGAAACACGTGAGCTTGTTATCTATGAAATAAAATTGAGTAATATATTTTATTATAGAAAATGTGGAAATGGTGAAAATCATAAATATTTAAATTTTTGAGGTGTTGTTGAAAGATGTTAAATGAATTTATATGTTATGATTTTGAATGAGTGTTAGAGATCCTGATATTGAAATTTAATGAATTATATACAAACTCTAAATCTAACTATTTAAAAGATAAAATTTATTTTTGTAAAATTTATTAAAATGTGATATCATAAAATTGAATACATTAATCTTGTCTAATAAAAAAAATTCTGTAATTTATTAATTAACTAATTTAATTATGCATGTTAGTACATTTGTTTCAATCATTCCCATTTTTCTAATTATATTCGTAAAAATAAAACACAAGTAATAGAAAAGTTCAAAAATTGCCTACAACCACAGTACTAAGTGCTTTTGAACGTGACTAAATGAGACTTTCCCACAAATGCTAGTCATATAAATTCATTGAGCAAAACAAAATTTCACATACATGCTAGATGAATTAAAAACGTTGTAAACAAATTTCTATTAATAAAATGCAAGTTGCAATAAAGCACCTGCTAATTTGTATTTATTTAATAAATATAAATATATTACAAAGTTAATTCAAAAACTATATTTTTTCTCTTTATTAAGTGATAAAGAAAAAGCTATATTATGTAAAAACTATTTTATGGTATCATTGAAACAGAATCTCCTATAAATAACATAAATTTAATGACTTTTTACTATTTCATTAATTATTTGAAAACATTTATTAACCTGTGCGCCGCACATGCATACATAAGAATATAATTGAAGTACCAAAAGCATAAAATGAAATGAAAAACTAAACGAATTACATCAATAGACCATGTTAGAACACGCAGGGCTATGAAATACTCAAGAGAAGTTCCATCAGGTTCAAAAGTGTAAATTAACAAGATTCCGACCGCATACAGGTAAAAAAAAAAAGGTTTAAATAACCCCAGAGGGGCAAATTTATGCCTAGGTAAGAGTTTGAATGAAGTAAAACTGGGAAAAAAAATGTGTAGTGATTTCCAAATATGATGTGAAGGGGAAATAGCAAGGGACATCATACAATGATTGAATTAAGCAGTTGTGGGACAAACTCCAGCAGAAAGCCATCTTTCCCCTTCACTCAGTCAGTAAGTCAACTAGTAGCCATCAAACTCATTCAACACCCAATGATCTCTCACATATAATGATCCTAAACCAGGTGGGAACATGACCCCCAAAGAATTTAAAAAGCAGCTGAGGGGAATTCAGGGGAATAAGAACAAAAATAATTCCCACATTAAAGTAAACTACCATCCCACCATTGGAGTATGAACATTACACCCCATATAAACAAGTAATCACAAGAGTAATGCTACTAGCTCCAGAACACAATATAAATGCGCCTTTTCCTGGCCTTTTTTACCATTTGGTGTTTTTTCTGTTTTATAAAAAGGTATTTTCTTCCCATTTCTCAATCATGTTTTCCTAGATACCTCATGAGAAATCATGTGCCACTGTGCGATATGTAAAAATTGAGACCATGATCCCTGCTTCCTGCTTCCCTCTGAAGAATATTCTTCAAAAAATGTTTAAAAGAACAGCTGCAGCTCTAATTTCTGGCAGAAATGGAATGATCTGAAACATGAATGCCAACTTGACCCGTACTCTCGCCAGTGGGAAGCAGATATTGACTATTTAATTCTCCGAAAGGTCTATTCTGTGAAACATCTAATACCCCAGCATCATCATTGTTAATTGTATCCAGTGTAATGTTTTGGACTTGTTCTGCCAGCTGTCCAATGGTTTGAGAACCTCTAGAATTTGGAAGTTGAGCAGGAGGCATGACCCATCTCCTCCAATCATTCCTTCTCCTTATTTTGTCGCCCTATAATTGAAGAGGAATAGTTTTTTTCTTTTTTTTTGCTGAGTTGAAGCGGAATAAATTTAAAATAAAAGAGATTTAACAAACAAATACAATCTGATGTATCCTGTTTCCTTAAATTTTAAAACATAGAAGTCGAATGCACCCTTAACAAAAATACCTGAATTTCTACAACAGATGAACTACGAACAGCATCTATCACAATCTGGAGATTTTCAGTCAAATACTTGACCTATGACAATAAAAACACTTGTCATATAATGGTTAACAATGCTTCACCCACATATCCATAATAAAAATTGGCAAAAAATGAAAATAAAAACTTGGTCAGAATAGTAACTGAAAACACGAGAAAAAGCAAACATAACAAACGATAAACTCTACCAGACTACCGCACATATAATAATGATCAGCTTTAGAAGTGATTCCAAAAATCAAACACAAGAAGCAAAAACCTAAGGACATCAATTACCCATCCATTTCCATTTTAACTGTCAGTAAAAAACAAATTTGAGAAAAATCATTAAGTTCAGCATTCATACGCATTATGAGTCACTCAAATGAGTTAACAGTTTAATTTTAATCAGTTTAGTCAGGGCTTGTAAAACAACATAACACCATCAAGAAACTTGAATATGGAAAATTCCTCTAAAATAAGATGGTAAATTTGAGTAAAGCAAAACTTGGTTTATTCAATTCAACTCACAAATCATATAAGCAAATTGTTTACCACATTCCACACTGTGTGTTTGTGTATACCCTGGAATATTACTCTAATGACCCTACCTATTTCCATTTAATTCAACACCTAATTTATTGCAGGGATCACATTACAATTAGTTATCTATCATCATCACTGTCATCGTATATAGTTCAAATATCTTCAATTAAAAACCCCAAGAGAACTGAAATTCAAAAGGATCATCACACTGAGATTTGTATCCAACCCTTTCTAATCTAACCATGGTGGTGCATAATTCATGTATCAAACAAAATACATAGATGGAAACCAGCTACGTTACATTTTGGTCCATACTTAGTATAGCACTTAGCATGAAGTGTAAATTCATATTTCCCTCAAACAGTTCTATTTTAACTTTGGAACTCTGCAACCATTAGGAGACAAAAATCATATACTACAACCGTTTGTCATCCCATGATTGTCACGGAAAGAACAATAAAATAAAGGGTAAACTGGATAATGAGAATATTACTACATATGTCATCAATCATTATTTAATATACTTGATAAGAAAGAAACCAAACAAGAAAGTTTCACTTAAATGATAAAGGATAATAATAAAAAATCATTTAATCCTCCAAAAGATAAATTAATTATCTAAAAGTTAAAAAATGCAGTAGAGTATTAATCAGTTATAAACCGCTTCACATATAAAAACTCAGGCAATCAAATACCACAAAAATCAACTTACTTTTTTGAAGCCTGCTACTAAATTTATAGGAACCCATCCCTGCTCATCCATGTTGCGCCTCAAGTATATATCTTTAACTAAATTATCATTACTGCAATTTGTAGTAAATATGCAGTCAAATTCTAAAACAGTTAAAAATCATAAAATAAAATGTAAATAGTGACTAATCAAAGCATAAGCAACACCTAAAATAGTAATCAATCTGGTTGACAATCTTAGTGTGCAACAAATTATCTGGAGGTTGAAAAAACATCGCATTTGGTGGTATTGGAGAGACAAACGGGACACCTCTCATTGATTCCAGGGGTGGAGGTGGAACATATACCATCTGAGGAGGTAACTCTGTAAATGCAAACAATCATCAGATCATGTAGATAAACTGTACAAAAAATCATCTTAACATTCACTAACAACACATACCAGGATATCCAATAGAACCATAAGGTCGCATTGGAGGCGGTGGTGGATATAGTTGAGCAAGATTAGGAGGTGGTGGAGGCCTAATAAACCTAGGAACAAATCTAGGAGACATATAGTTGTCTCTACTGTTAAAATTGCGGTGATTACTCCAGTCCTGATTTCCACGGTCATGATCACGCCTGCCGCCATAGTTATGATGGTGGCCATCTCCACGCTGATGAGGACCCCCACCATTCCGGTGCCTAAAAGAATTTCGTTGTGGCGGATGATCATTAGACACAAATCCAGCTCTCGGTTGATGCTCCTTCAGCGAAGAATTATAGTTATGGGACCCAGCAGAAGCCATAGGACCTTGAGGCCCTGACATTTGTGGGGGAAGGTGTCCTCCGTTAGAAGATTGGTTGAAATTGCCACGCTTAAAGGATTTCTGGTGAGTTTGCACGGTGTTGTTGGCACTTGCATTATCCCTAATTTGCCTCTGTGGTGAGGGTACCACACTTCCAGAACCCTACAATAACAATGCACTTTCAAAAATCCATAAACCAAAACAACAAATATACCAGACAAGCTAGAATATAAATTCAATCTGCAATCAGCTAACACTCTTGATCTAAATTCTAATCGTGAAAAGAAATACACTACATTATTTTTCAGTTGATAAAATAGAAAAAAGAAAAAACAACAAACACTAAACAAAACTGAATATTACCAAAAAAAATTATAAAAAAATATGTTTAAGTATTTAATGATTTTCTTTCCAATCGACTATGCCGAACTTAAAAAGAAAAGATGCAAGAAAGAAAAAACCTGCAATGGTGGCATGGAAATCGCATCCATCGAACTCTTCGCCGAGTCCGATGGCGAGGGCGATTTGGCTGAAGAGCGAGCGGATTCAGAGAGTGCGGGCCAAGAATCAGCACCCATAACGGAAGAAGAGGCGGCATTGGAGGGCTTATTCCACACAGGCCTCTTTCCGGTATTGACATTGTTTCCAGCAGCGTTGTCCGAATCTTCAGGGAGCGCGAAATTCACGACGGGGGAGTCGAGAACAGTCAGTGGCGGAGAGGAAGGAGGCACGGCAGCTGCAACAATCTGGCTCCAGGGAGAGGAGACAGCGGGCTTAGGAGAATGATTGGGAGAGGCACCACTCATAGCCATTGGAAACGGAATGAGAATCGGAAGAGTGTGTATGAGTATTTGTTAGGGTTAATCTCAATCTCAATCCCAATCTGAGAGAGTATGTGTGTGTGTGATCGAGAGGATGGTGATAAAAAAGAATTGGGATTCGGAGAGAGAAAGTGTGTGTATGTATGTTAGGGTTTGATCTCCGATCGCAAGTGGTAGAGGTATTTGGTTTGTTAGAGAGTGTGCATTTATAGGAAGGGGAAGGGGTGTGGGGTCACGTTGTTTGTTGTTGTGCTTTTTTGCTCTCTTTCTCACTGTGACTCTCAGAATCAGAAATAAGCTTCCTTCTTATACCAGGTTTTCTGTGACATCTCACTTTACGCAAATACCCCTAACCGCGATTCAACAAAATAATTAACTATACATTATACATATATTTTATCTTATATAACTATACATTATACATATATTTTATTTTATCTTTTTTTTTTTCAGTTTTTCAAAAATATTTTTGTTCATCTTTTCTAAACAGATAATTAACAAAATATTCAAAATGAGGATAACTAATTCAGTTACGCTTGTCCATCAAATTTTAAGATATTTCTAATTTACTAAGAATCAATATATTCAGTATATATTTGTTTTAGAATAACATTAAAAAAAGTGATTTATATTATAAATTTGAATAAAAAAATTTAAATTAAATATTTTTATTAATTATTTCTACTCTTAATAAGATAAGATAGTACCTTTTTCCTAATACTGAGTATCTATATTTACGGTTTCTTATATCTTGAAAATATTAGGTTTATAATTTTTTTTATAAATTTAAATTTATTTTAAAATCTTAACCATTTATATTGAATTTTAAATATGTTTTGTTTTCTGAAATAATTCATTTTCCTATTAATACTGTTATAGTCATTAATATTATAGTTTTGACTAATTTTAATTTTAATTTTTAACAAGTAATCATATAAATAAAAATATGTAACTTAATTTTATAATTTTTTTTCTAACTATTTATATTACTATAATAAATATTTATTATTTGAATCCTTTTATATATATCATATAAATAGTGTATTTAAATTTTGAAGATAATTTTATATTTGAGACTAACTTCTAATATTTAGCCACACTGGTTAAATGCTAAAATAAAATTGACATTTGTTTTACTTCCTATAAAAATATTAAAATAAAATTTAATAGGAGAAATTTAAGAAAATAAATAATTACATATAGAGATAACAAAATCTAAAAGGTAAGAGTTAGATACTTTTATTATTATTTATTTTTTAATTTATGATAAATCATTATTTTAAACCATTAAAATAATAAAAATAGGAAGTAACTTTATTTTAATAAAAATTTTAGATTATAAAAAATATTGGTAAGATTAAGTTTTTCTAAATAAATCCATTTTATATATATTAACTATTTTTAATATATTTTTATATAAAAAAACTCATAACAGATATTAAAAAACTATTATTTTAATTATAATATAGCATAAAATACAGTAACAAACTAATTCCATTTTATACAGTTTTAGCTTTTTTAATGAACAAATTTTTTTCTTAAAAAAAAAAATCTTTTAATTCTATAAACGCATATTATAAATTCCTCACTCCTATCCTAACAAGTCTTAAAAATCATAAGATAATAGAAGAAACTTTAGCAAAACTTAAAATATTATCTATAAAAAATGAAATATATCTATATCAATATATATACATCTAAAAAATCAATTATGATCATAACAAAATATAATTTTGTATATTTATCATGATTTTAGTTAGTAAAGGAATTTTATCAACAATATATTAGAAATTTTCAAAAAATAATGAATAGAAATTAAAATCTTCAATCATTTAAAAATATAATCTTATATGAAATTTAAAAATATTATTTGTGATTTTGAGATAACTTTGTCGTTAGACATATTTTAGGAAAAAACTAAAAGGCATAAACAAAGTATATTTTTTTAGTGAACTAATACACAAAATTAGTTAATATTATATACTTAAAACAAACAAAATGATTTTAATTGTTGAAAATAAAATGAAATCAGCTTCCTAAATTAGTTTTGAAGGTTGACTATATCTTGCACGGTATTTTAGTTAACTTTTAATTTATATTACTAATTGAAAATCTTGTTTCATTTTACAACAACTGTTTGATGGACAACTTTTTTTTTTAATACAATATTTAAAATTTTACTTTAAGTAATATTTTAAGAATTTTACTTTTATATTTTTTTTCATATAATTTTTATTTATTTTTTCTATAAATTGTTATTGAAAAAAATTATTAAAATATGTAGCTGGTCTGACTTTTACATACATTGATTGATCTTATTGTTTTACATCTCATAATGTAATTAAATATGAAAATAATAAATAGATACACTTTTCAAAGATCATTTCTTTCTACCTTTATTTATTTATCAAATGTTTGATGGGTATTTGTTGTTCATCAATATTTCATAAATCCTAATGCCTAATAAAAGATCACATTTACTCGTTTACTCCTTACCCTATATTTTGGTTTTTACACATAGTGTATGAATGTAAAATTTTACAATTTGATAGAAAATGAGAAAAGGTGTTCATGTATGTTTTATATATGTTTATAAAATTGATTCAGAGACTTGTTTAGTTCATTTATCATGATAAGTACTAGATTTTTATCAATTCATAGGATAAGAGGATATATGTATTTCAACAAGTATCCAATTTGATCACACGTTTAATAATTATGAATCTAAAATAGATATTTATAACAGATTTTAAGAGTGTTTGCGATGCAGTTTGGTTCAGTTTTTGGCTAAAATATATCCGAACTAAATATAAAAATTATTTGTAATTCGGTTTGGTTCGGTTTGAAATAAAAATAAATCCGAACCAATTCAAACTAATTTTAGCGGTTTGGTTTGAATCGGTTTTTGCGATTTTTAATTTTATTTTTTTATTAATAATTAACTATTTTTAGCCTTTAAAACTCTGAACTTGACCCACAACCAAGTGTTCAATTGGGTTATAATAAAATAAATCACAGTAATAGAGTTTTCAAGTAGCGTTTAACAAAATATAAGCTGCAACAAATGAATATTACTAAAAAAAATAATAACCCTAGTAAAACCGAAATTAATTGAAATAAGAACCCTAAACCCTAAACTGAAACCGAGAATCTTAAATCCTGAACCCTAAAATAAAACCGGAAAATAATAGAACATTTATTCAATGAAAATCGAAAATGAATTATAAGACAAATTGATGTGAAATTAAAATCAAAATATGAAAAATGAAAGAGGAAAGAATAAGAAAGGAAACATATTAATGAGTGAATGAAATAAAAAAAAAACCTTACCGCTTGGGATAAAAAGAGTGATTAGATAGAGAGTGAAATGATGTGATGAAGATGGATTTGAATAAGAGTTAATGATGAGATAATAAAATCAAAGTAAGGGAGTTTCAAGTAAAGAATCATAAAATGTGTCTAACAAAATGAAAGTTGTAATAGACAACAGTAGGTTTTCTTTGCAAAATAAAATTAAAAATAAATATAATATTATTTAATAATTGCGGTTTGGTTCGGTTCGGTTCGGTTCGGTTTTGAAATACCAAACTGCAAACTGAACTGAACTACGCGATTCTGAAAAGAAAAAAATTCAAAGTGATTCAAAAACTTGCAGTTTTAATCAGTTTGCAGTTTTTTGGATCAATTTTCGATTTTTTTTTATCGGTTCGATTCTAATCACCCTTAACAGATCTAATATAATTTTTCAAATTTCGATAAAGAAATTTAAATTTAATAAAAATAATTAATTATTGAATCATATTATAAATACTTGTTTAATTAAGTAAATTAATTATCCAATTATTTTTTAGTTTTGTTCATTATACTGAAGTATTAGAATGTAATATTTTTTTTAAAAAAATTATAATAATATAAAAAGTGAATTTGATGTTTCGAAATGTCATATTCTAAAGATGGTATAATCTATATTTAATTATCCTACAGAAGATAGTTAGAATTAGAAGTTTAATGAGTATTGAGTAAAAAAAATAAATTCAAATCATATAGTGAAAGGATGTGTTATTTTATTTTTTATATTTATTAGTTTTACAATATTAAGTTTAAGGAGTTGTTGTCTTAAATGAAAAAAAAAATGTATTTATTAGTTTTATGTATATAATTATAGTTGGTTGATCATTCAAGCTAATTTTTTAATTTATTTACTAGTTGAAAAAATTGTTTGTCATTATTAATAATATTTGATAATTAATATTTTTTAAATAATTTGTATTTTTTGTAAATATCTAGTTTTTAATTTATAATATTTTTTTTCGTTTTATCCTAAACTATTAATCAAGTCTCTTTATTACTATTTTTTATATGATATATAATTTTATTTTATTTCTGTTTATTTAATTAGAAAGTTTCAAAACATGAAAAAATTCATTTTTCAATCCAATACAAACATTTTAAATTTAATAATGTTCATTTCAAGGTTGAAGAAAGAAAAAGTAGAGAATAGAATTAATTCTTCTTATCTCAAATGAACAAATAATAATAGAGAGTTCTAAAATAGTTTTCCTTCTTTTTATCAAGAAAAATGATTAGAAAAAAAGAATGAAAGAAATGAAATGAGAAACTGGACTCTTTTTATATTTTCCTTAAACATAATAAATCAAAACATGTTCCTTCTCATTTTATTTTTTGTGGTTGGAAGTAGAAAGGAAATGAGAGAGTAGGTAATCTGATTTTATCCTCCTAAGAGTAGAATGAATGTGGAAAATGAGAGAAAAGAAAAAAAATGGGTATGCATTATTGTTAATTAGGTGTATATTTTATTTAATAAAAAAGAAAATAAATTTAGAAAATTTTCTTCGTTTGGATCTAAATGCTTCTATTGTTTTAATAACACCATCTCAAGTTTAAATAAATTAACTTCATCAATTTTACACTTTGAACCAATTTAATCAGTTAATATTTTAACTTCATCAATTTCCATTGTTTTCCCAGAAAATAATTTTATTCAATGTGCAAAAATGCAATTTCTCTACCACTTCTTTTTCGGCCAAAATGTTTGAAAGAAAAGTTTATAATTTAAATGTAAATATCATTTGGCTCTAGATTTACACCTTGGTGAAGTTGATGAATGTTCTCACCAAATGTTTTACATGAAACTAGCATGGTTCTTTATGGCTCATTCTGAAATGGGGCTCGTACGATTCAAACTTCAGGTTTTGAATCCAATTACAGACGAGTGAAAGAAGTGAAAAGTATTAAACTGAAGGTTTAAACATAGATGATATTGTCCCAGATAAGTTGCAGATTTATCCAAAGTATGTTCTCCAGAACCACAACTCGAAATCATTGGGAGTGAAATTGCAATGATATCTATGACCATGTTCAACAGAGAACATGGGAGGTCAATAACCTTAGCAATGTGAATTTTTCAAATGGTAACTTCAAGCAGAGATATATCCAAAACTTAAAGTAGCAGAACAACATCCCAATAGCTCAGGCAAAAAGATCCAAATTCCTCCCATATTTATAACTTTTTGCAAAATTGGTCCCCAAAAGAAAAATCCAACATGATTCCTTTGCAGACATCAAATTTAGTTGTACTTCAGCATAGTTATATATACACACCCCACCTTAGTCAGGCACACTAGCGCATTTTTAACAAAACATCCCCGACACTGGAGTAGAAAATGCTAAACAAAAACCATCCCTGACAAATGACGGAATATCAAATTGCATGAAAGAAGACAGAGCGGATGAAATAAAAACCATTCCCTATCTTAAAACAATGCAAATTACAATGGCAAAAGCATGACAGGACATGGAATGAACTCAGCAAGTAAATTTGCATCTATATGCTTTGTATGAATTGCTTCCATGCTAATAACTACCAAATCCAAGTTAAGGTCATCTGCAACATCACCAATGATAGCAGTTGGCTTGCTCCCTTCACCAAGCCGCTCTAGCAAGTTATAGTCCTTCAATCCACCTGTATTTTTACCATGAAACACAAAAACAAGTAGATTGAACAATAATTGGCAACAAACCTTAATTTTAGTCCACCTGTATGGCATGAATATGTTATTAAAATTGATAAGAATAATAAGACTCCAAGATCCCTAATATTATAATGACTTCAATCTAAATGAAACTCTTATACTAAGCTGTATATCCAATATAATCGTAGATGAAGTGTTCAAAAATCGTGCAGTCAAAATCCAAATTTTAAGAAAAACCGTTTACAACAATTCTTAAAATATCATTGCAAAAAGATTAAAATCACCAATAAATGACAAACTTGCCATACAAAAAAATTCAAAGAAAATAATCATGCTGTGAGAGGTAAGTTTTCTGAAAGACCATTCAGAACACTTCATATAAAATAGTCATTGCATAAAAAACAAACCACATATGCATAACAAACTTTCCATAGGAAACACTGGAACAAAATGATCACGCTGTAAAGGGATGCTCAATTCACAGAATAAGAAAACATAGTATGGTATTGTGCCTTGAAGAGTCTCAACAGGCAAAATGTAATAAATTGACAGAGAAAATGGCTATTACAAACCTTCAGACAGATGCCAACGGATGCTGGATAGTTGAGTCTCATGTTCAGGCAGGGACTCTTTCTGCTGTTCATCGATAACTGCAAATAAAAAGAACATACACCCCATTGCTTTTTATGTTTCGTTTCAGCTTAATTCCAAAGAAACAGTGTCTGAAGGTGCCAAAAGAATCAATTATTTCCCCAAATAAATTATAATTCAAACACACAAGTCTACAAATCTTGTATACAAAATAGTCTAAAGAATTTTTCCCTTGATAACCTAACACAACAACCCTTATGCTTGGGAGTGGAAATTTGGAGGAAAAGGGAAGGAAGGGTAAAATTTTCACTTCTAACAAATATTCTGTAATTCTTTTGGTAGAAAACACATGTATCCTTCACCAGAAGTAACCCTATTAAACTTGGATAAGACCAACATGGACGGTGAAACTCTCCTTTCAAGTATTTAACACATACATTATGTAAACCTTCTAATTCAAAAGCGATAATTTATCCTCATTTTTCTTTCTCCTCAAATCCAACCGGAGGTATGCACACACACACACATGCTAAGTTACAATAACATACCTACAACTGTAATGTCAGCTCCATACTTTTTAGCTAAAGCAGAGGTGGTTGCAATAGCCTAACATAAACACAACAACCCCAAGTCAGTGCTTGATGAATAAATGCACAAATTAAGCCAAGGCCAATAAAACTGAAGCGCATAACCGAGACCCACTTGTCTTGTACCCTCAGAGAGATAGGGATTCCTATCAGTAATGGGCAAAAGCAGATGCTTGAATTCCGTGAAGGCATCACTGGCCACACTGACTTCAGGTTCCTGCGGCTTAGCCTTGACTGAACCGAAAGCAAATGCCGAAATTAGCAATATTTAGAAAGAAAAACAACAAACAAAATGAAAAAAAATTCTACCTTTGTGACCGATCCTGCGGAGCCTGGAGAATAGTGAGAGTTTGTGAGTTTTGGGGCGGAGAGTGGAAGAGAGGTTTAAACAGTGAGAGGAAATCGACAACGGTGGGTTCGATGTGGGAGGTTTTGGGCAGTTGGGGGAGGGTTCAACGGGAACTGCGAGCAGGTAGTGAGCGAACGCCATGACATGGAAGAAGGAGAAGATGACGGTGGTGATTCGAAGTTCGCGGTTCAGTGCAGATTGGGGTTGGTTCCAGAAAAAGGAAACGACAATAACATTGTAAAGGTATATTATATATTAAAATTAATGAAAAAAAAAAAAATTGCTCAATGATAGCGTGGATGTGAGGTGTATCCAGAATCGTGTACCCGCGCCCTATGCTCCTGCCACCTGTTATCATGGCCACCACCAGCACACTGAAGTAAATTGTGTCTTCTTTCAGTTCTTGTTTAGATAAATCCAACATCTTTTTTATTGAAATTTATATAAGAAATAAAAAAAAAATTATTAATTTTATATATATATGTTAAAATATTATAAATTTCTAAAATATTAAATACAATTGTATTTTTTTTATTCTTTTAAAAATTGAATATATTTTTTAAATACTTGTATTAATAGACGAAATATAATATAAATGATAGTTTTAACAAAATTAATTATATATAACTAAATTAAATAAATAAAAATTTGAATTATAAAATTCATATTCTATAGTAATTACTCACAATAATTTTTTATATTTCTTGTCAATAAGATCTAAAATTTTTATTTAAGCTTTTAAAGAAACGAAAAATACTTTCGAAAAACATATTTAATATTTTGAAACCTGAAGATAAAACATAGTTTATCTTTCTTTATTATAAGTTATTTAACCGTTAGTTTTTTAAAAATATTATATGCAAAAAATACTAAAAAAAATAAAAATTAGAGATTTTTTAATTTTCATAATTATTATTTCATAATTTATCATATTAACTCATTTCATTCATAAAATTACAAATATATATATATATATAAATTTACTTATTTAAAAATATAAATATAAATAAAAGAATCTCATTTAAAATTTAAATTATTATTACTAATTTTATTTCATAATTTTTTTTCAAAACATCTTAATTATAAATCATTCAATTTAAAAACAAAACAAAATATATATATATATATATATATATAAAAAAAATGCAACTTAAATATATTCAAATTTTCGTTTCCTATTAAATTTCTACTAAAATTTAGACTAATAACTTTCAATTAGGTTCGCAATATCATAAAAGTTCTAACTTAATTAATTTTTTTATTTAAGTATAGTTCTTTAAAAATATTTTTCACACCGTTAAAGATATTTTATCTTAATTTAAAAATATCTCATTTATTCAAAACAAAAATAGAACAAGTAGTTATTATAATAACTATATACAAATATCTATAACTAGAAACTTCAAAAGATAAGGTAACTAGAAAATTTTTTCAAAACAAATTTCCAATCCAACGATATACTTTTTAAAGTTTTTGATATAGTATTATTGGATATTAAAAAAAAAAAAAAGATAAAAAATAAATAAAAAAACAAAAAATTTAGAGATATTTTTTTATAAATAATAAAAAATAAAATATTTAATTTTTTATTTATATATTTTAAAAACTTAATTAAACTAATTTTTTTAATTAAATAAAACCTATTTATCTAATGTTTGTATATTTATTATTATACTATTATATTCATAATTTTAGTTTATCTTATATTAATAAATAAATTATATAATTTTATAATACAAATTTATTATTATATTTTAATAAATATAAATATATTATAAGGAAAATATAATTAAATATAAAATAAAGTTTAAGATACATATTTATTAATTATTATTTAATAAAAAATAACATTATATTTAAATATAATAAATAATTCAGTTTAATTTAATTTTATATTTTTAGTTTAATTTAAAAGTCAAATCACATCAGTTAAAAAAAATGAAAATTAAAAAAATTAAAAAATATTTGATTTTGATTCAATTTTATTTTCTGAATATTTTAGATAAATTGTCAATTTTTTTTTTATGAATTGGTTTTAAATATCGATTGAAGTAAAATAATATTTTTTTTTATAAAAATACCTAAAATCTGAAAAAGAGATTTCTATTTCTTTCGTAAAAGAAATTCAATAATAAAATATATCTTCAAAATATTTATAAAAATATTAATAGCAACAGAGATGCTATCAAGTTTGTCTATCTACACTTCTATATTTTAAATTAATAAATTTTATTAATAATCTAAAATAAATAATTTATTATAATCATATTTCAAGCAAATTTTTTTAAATATGATCATCCACGAAGACATGAATTTAAAATTCAACCTTAAGATAAAAAAAAATATATTATTTTCTTACATAACAATTATTGTAATAAATAATTCAATAATTAATATTTTATATTTTCCTAAAGAAGAATAAATATCATTTCAAAGGAAATATATGGAAGAAGAAATTAATAGTTTTAATTGATAAAATAACTATTTAATTATGCCGAATTGAAGGAGATTGAGAAATAATAAATTTAGAATTTTCGTAAAATTTTCAAACAGTTTAAAAATGTACATAATGTGAAATTAAAAAATAGGAACATGTGAAATATCTTCTATCAAAATAATAATTTATTAGATTTTATTAATTTATAATTTATTGTTTAATTATTTAATGAAAAGATAAAATATGAATTATAAATGTGTAAAAAAAGGAATTCATTTTATATATTAATTGTTATAGATTTATATTAATTATTTTGAAAGAACAATGTATTTTATTTTATTAATTTATAATTTATTATTTAATAAAAGAATAAAATAGAAACTATAAAATATATAAAAAATTCCTTTATATATTAATTATCATTATAGAATTATAGATTAGACTTTATAATAATTACTCGGAAATAATAACATGTTTTATTTTATTAATTTATAATTTATTTTTTAATTATTTGATGAAAGAGTAAATTATGAATCATAAAATGTATAAAATAAAGGTTATAGATTATATATAAATTAGGATTTAAAAAACTATTATCAAATAATATAAAGCTTTGTTATGATAGAAAACCATAGGAACCCTACTGCCGGTAGTCCTCTTCCTCCAGTGCACCCGCTGCGCCGTTCTTCTTCAGCTGTTTGTCCCACACACTCCCACTTATCCTGTTCAAAGCAATAGCAATCGTTTGATAATTGTAACATATTATAGATAGGTAATCACGATCCTGCCATTTGTTTTTTTCAATAAATTTTCTCTGTTTTGTTGGTGATTATGGAGGCAGAAATTTGAAAATCTAGTAATTTGGTATTTAATTTTCTCGTCCAAGATCATTTTTAATAGTTTGGTTGGTTTGTTTGTACCTTCCTTTGGTTTGGTGGAGTTGATGTCTTTGTTAAACTCTGTGATTATTTGAGTGCCATGGATCTTTTTGATGTATGAGACTCCTGGAGCATATCTTCTGTGTTCATAATTCATCATGCATTTGAGATTATGGAATGAATGAGTCATTGTTTTCCAATGGGTATGTGATAGAGATGTGTTCTGCGATGTTTGTAGAAGTTAGATGGGGTCTGCATAATTTTCATGCTTTCTGAAATTATTTGTACACTAAGAGAATGCGACTTAAGAGACAATGTTTCAGAAACATGATTGGATTTGTTATTCTAATCACTCTTTTAAACATGATTGGATTTGTTATTCTAATCACTCTTTTAAACATTCCTTAAAAAGTCCTGTGAATTTCTAATATGTTTGAAACTGGAATTTTGTTCTTGTTGTTGTATGGATTAGATGTAAGTTTATGTGAGGATGCAGTAGGAATTAAACGCTTACCCATTTGGTATGCGTAGCTTGGTGAAGTAAGAAGTACCTTTGCCTTCTAATTGGAAGAACTTTATATTGCTCTAAAGTCCAATTAACTCTCCAATCTTATTTTGTCTTACATGTACAACTAGCCTATTATTAGGCTGAATAACATCACATAAGAAGTAAGTCATTAGAAAATATTAATCATTTTTGTTTATTGGAATTATGAGTGTTTGTGTGCGTTGGTTTTTTTTGCCAACTACTTGATAGGCTTTACATTTTGTAGATCCTATTACCAATTTTTATGTTGATTTTATTGTAGAATTGCTTTGGAAGAAGCTAGTATGGTTGCCTTAAAATGATCATCAAAGAACTTAAATTTGTATCCTTTGTTGTCTTTATTGTAAAAATAATAGTCATATTATCTTTTGTTGTCTTTATTGTAAAAATAAATAGTCATTTCCAATTATTGTTTGACATATTTAGGAGTGGCAGTGAAAAAGATATTTAAAAGCGACTGGAAGTAATAGACTGTACTAGTTGATTGAATGAATTTTCTTCAGGTTTTATGCATGCTTCAAGCTGGAGCTGCGCTTATAGACTGTATATTTGCCACTTCTTTTTGTTGCTTTTCTATGTTTTGGGATTTGAGGAGACTAGTTATAGGTTTTCACTTTATAGGGTTTATTTGGTTGTTTCTTTACAATGTTGAAGGATTTATGTGACTATTATTTATTAATTTATTGCTCTAAATTTTATAAGTTATGTTATTTAACTTCCTGTTTGCTTTCATATTTTTTTTTGTGATTAAATATGTTTTTGATCCTTATACTTTTAGATAGATCAATTCAGTCCAACATGTGATTTTAGTCATTTTTTTATACCTAAATTTAACATTTAATGATGATTTTTTACTTTAACAGAGTTGATAAAAGAATTAAATTTGATTTTGGTCATTATTTATACCTAAAATGTAGATAAAAGGATTAAAATTATATATTTTTAAAAATTGGAGGACTGAATTGATCCTTTTAAAAGTATAAGGATCAAAACATATTTAACCCTTTTTTTTTTTAACACTATACATCTTTAAGCATTGTTGATTTGTTGTGATAATAGAACCATACATTCCTTTTTTGAAAAATGCGCTTTATTTATGTTGTATATTTCTTCTCCTTATGAGCTTTGGGTCACTACAAGTGGACCACACTCATACTAGATTATTTCCAAAGTATTGAAAATTTAACATTTTGTAATTTTTATTTCATATTGAAGGGGATCTAAGTTTGATTTTCTCCTAAACCTACCCTTAATTTTGTTCCATTGACAGTGTTCAACTAGAGCATAATGGGATCAAAAAATGAAAATGGGAAGAACAGCAATGAAAAAAGAAAGAAGAAGGTTAAGGATAATATGAGTTCAAATCATTCAGCACCAAGTGATATCAAGGTTATCAGTGATCCTCGATATGCCAAGGCTCAAACCGATCCTCGGTTTAGGGAGGCTCCAAAGCGTGAAACGAAGGTAGCCATTGACTCTCGCTTCAACCGCATGTTCACTCACAAGAGTTTTTTGCCCTCTTCTGCTCCTGTTGACAAGAGAGGCAAGCCCAAGAACAACCCAACCTCTCAACTTGGTTCTATGCGCCATTACTACAAAATTGATGAAAAGGTAGCAGAGCAGAGTAGTGATGAAGAAGAAGAGAATAAAGAGGAATTGGTGAAAGCCAATCGGTTGAAACCAGAGAGTAATAAAGGTTCTGAGTTGGAGGAGACCAGTGAATCTGATGAGTCTTCATCTGAGTCAGAAGGGACCAGTGAGTCAGAGTCTGCTATAGATACTGATACAGATACAGATACAGATGAAGGGGCAGATGAGGAAGTGTATGAGGAAGAAGCATCTGATGTCCAGGTACTGGAATGCATTTTAATTTGAATTTTCTCATCTTTGATTTGTGTGATGCTGCATGGATTGACCCTTTTCGATTATGATTATTGTGTTGACAGGAAGACATAGCGGAGATTGACAAAGAAACACACAGGCTTGCTGTTGTTAACATGGACTGGAGGTTTGTTAAGGTACTATGTATTTCAAGTGTAATGAATAAATTTTTAATACGAGAAATATTTAAAATATTTGGCTAAAATGTCACCTTTGTTTGTTGTTTTTTGGCTAGGCTGTTGATTTGTATGTATTGTTAAGCTCATTTCTCCCACCTAATGGACTGATCAAATCAGTAGCTATCTATCCATCTGAGTTTGGCCTTAAACGTATGAAAGAGGAGGAAATTCATGGACCTATTGGTCTATTTGATGATGAAAATGAAAAAAGTGATGAAGATAATAGCAATGATGCTATTGACAATGAGAAACTGCGTGCATATGAGAAGAGTAGGATGCGGTAAGTAACTATCAAAAACACTTGTAATATGATTGATATATTGACTTGACTTAATTTCATTTTAGGTATTTTAGATAAAGCTGTCAAATACTATAACTCAATTTCGATATTATTACTTTTTCCTTCCAGAACTCATTACATCAATATGCCTTCTGATATAATGAATAAGGAATATCTATATGCTGATATTGTTAAACTTAAGCGTAATATTTAAAGATGATGATCATGATTCGTGAAAAGACCATTCTTTTTTTATTTTTTTTCTCTTGCCTTTGTCCAATTTTCTTGTAATCTAGCATGATATCAGCATGACCAATGGAGTCTTACTGCGATGCATGTTGATGGGGATTAAGCTCCCCAAAGCACATGGGAGGGTGATGGGTTTTTCAGGTGGCAAGACCGGGCCCAAGATTTTTCAGGTTTACTCTGTAGGTTGAAGGCGGGAAAGAGTAAGTCAAAAGGTGCCCAAGAGGTGTGGGGGTAGCAAGTTAGGTGAGAGAGAGTATGTAAAAAGGGAATGTTGAAGTGGGGGAATTATGCATGCTTATGTTTTTCTGCTTCTTTGCCTAGGTTGGGCTTGTGGGAATTCTTCCAAAGATGGGAGCATTAGGTCTTCTCTGTCTGTATTTGCATATTTTACATTAATTTATAGTCTCCCATTTTGGATTTGAATATCCTACCTATTGGTGCTTTCGTTAAGATAACTTTTGTGGAGATTCTAATGCATGCAAACCTGTATGGGTAAACCTGCTTCTGGAGTTCTTGATATGGTACAACGTAAAGGGGAACTGAGTTTTGGTGGAGAACCTCGGACACCTCATTCTAAAGACTATCTTTTTCCAACTAAGCATATTGAAATTTCCTGCATCTTATTGTGATGATCCAGTTGGGTAGGTGTTAAGAGCAGGAGGCCTTAGTAACATTGTTATTCACTCTTGTATGTAAAGACCCATGTCTGACGTCTCACATGGCATTATACTGATTTGCCTTTTCATATGCAGCATGAGTTGAGTAAACTTTTCTGCTGATAAATAATGTATCCACAACATACAACTGAGAAAACTAAAAGGATCTTTTCATCACTCAGTTCAGTATTTTAACAGATATATGTTTACCATACGATTTACATTTCTTTTTATCTTTTGTTTCTTTTCACACTAATGTTAATTATTTCTTTGCTCCCCAGGTACTATTTTGCTGTGGTGGAATGCAACTCAGTTGCCACAGCAGATTACATTTACAAGGAATGTGATGGTGCTGAGTTCATGCAGACATCTAATGCACTTGATTTAAGGTTTATCCCAGACAACATGGAATTCAAACACCCACCTCAGGATGTTGCTACTGAGGTATTTAAATGTGATTGTAGTTGACATTCAGTAGTATGCCAGATTAAAAAATGCAATTAGAAAATTGATTGATGTGAACTTCAAATTCATGTGTTCTCTATAAACCTGTGCTCGCAGACATATTTGCATATGCTGTATTTATGCAGTATAACAAAACAATTTGCAAATTTTGACTCCTTTCTATGCTTAGGTACCTGCAAATTACGAGTGTAAAAATTTCTATTCTCGAGCACTTCAGCACAGTGAGGTTACTCTTACTTGGGAGGATGATGAACCTCTTCGGCCAAAGATATTGAATCGAAAACTCAACGATGAGCAGGTCAGCTTGCTTTCTTGTAATCAGGCTTTTAAATGTACATGCTATAGCGGATGCAGGGTAGTGGATGCTGTAGCAGCTTTATGCGTTAATTTCAAAACATACCTTAGAACAAAGATATTACGTCTTTTTTGGTATGCTATTTTTTGGGATTTTTATTTTCAAAATTGAAATGTAATAATGGTGAAATGATAAAGACTAGATTTAGAAGATGATGACCAATAATACCAATCTAGGAAACTTGTACTTGATTTTTGTTGGTGTTTACTTGTATGCTAATATAGTGGATGCTATAGCAGCTTTATGCGTTGAATTCAAAATATTCCTTAGAACAAAGATATTAGGTATTTTTTGCAGTTTGCTTGATATTGAATGGTCTTTTCGTATCTTCTCTTCCTCTTGAATAGCTAGCTCAGATGGAATTGAAGGAACTCTTAAATTCTGATGAGAGTGAAAGTGATGATAGCAAGGATAATAGTGAGACAGATAATCAGCCTGATAAAATGGAAAAAAAACGAGATAAATACCGTGCTCTGCTCCAGTCTGGCAATGATTCAGACGGAGGTGAACATGATAATATCCAGGATATGGAGGTCACCTTCAATACAGGTTTGGAAGATTTAAGCAAACATATCCTGGAAAAGAAGGATAAAAAATCAGAAACAGTTTGGGATGCATATTTGAGGAAAAAACGTGAGAAAAAGAAGGCTAGGAAAAATAAACCAAAGTATTCATCAGATGATGACAGCGATGATACTGATGAAGAGGCAACTGAAGAAGCAGATGACTTCTTCATCGAGGAGCCCTCTGTCAAGAAGAGGAAAAAGGAACAGAATACAGAAGACGAAGAACATAAGCCCCAAGATAAAGTGAGCAAAGAGGAGCTTGAACTGTTGCTTGCTGATGATAAGGGGACAGATACTAGTCTCAAGGGATACAGTCTAAAATTTAAAAAGGGAAAAGGAAAAAGGAGGGAGAATGCTTTTGAAGAGGAAAAAATACCCAGTAATGCATATGATGATCCACGTTTTGCAGCTCTTTTCTCATCAAACTATGCAATTGATCCTACCGATCCACAATTTAAAAGGTATATGCTGTTGTATGATTTTGCGTTCTATTGAATGTTTTAAAATCAGACTAATGATTGGTCAAGACATTTTTCAAGGTTCTTAACATTTAAAGTAAATATAATATCAAAACTTTATAACAGTAAAAACTATAAAAATTCATTTCATAGGGGTTCTTAATATTCAAAGTAAACAATAATATAAATCAAATATATCGTAGTATTCATGTTTAAATTTTAATGAAATACACATGTTTACTAAAATTAACAAGTTTTCATATTGAATAAAAACAAAATGAAAAATTATATAATATAAAATTATAAGAAATTAAGATATAAAAAATGTAAATTAATATAAACGACTAAATTATGTTTTATGACAAAAATAACGTAGATGATAAAATAATCTATACCAATTTGTAAGCCTTATCAAAACGTGTTTTGTTTATCTTAAATATGTTTTAGATTGTTTTTTGAAAAATACATTTTTTTTTCTATTAACAGACTGGTCACTGGGCTGGATTCTGATTAGGCCAGTTGAACTGGCTGGTCCAGTTCTCGAAACTATGATTATACCAAACATATTTTTTTTCAAAAGAGTGGAGAAGTGCCAATTTCTAGTTTCTTATTGGGACCATTTGTCTCCCATAAGAGCAAGGAGTACTATTTTCATTAAATGTCGAAAATGTATTTCTTTGCATAATAAATTTCTTTCAACCAAAAGCTAATGCTGCTGGTAGCTAGGCTTCTATTAGAAAAGTAAAAACTTACATTTTACGCAAGTTTTATGAATGACATTTGATTATAAGTGGTTGACTTGCCAATAATTTCATGTTTAAGTTCTGGTAAACTAATTGTAATTGTCAAGATTAGATGGATGTTCTTGATCTCTGATTATTCTCTTGTTCAATAATATGCTGGTTTTATTTTATTCCAAAATATAACCGTGGGTGTTTGCAGGAGTGCAACATATGCCAGGCAGCTAGCACAGAAGCAGCAGAAGGATAGCGCAGATCCACCTGCGGAAAGGGAGCCTACAAAACTAAAAGGATTGCAATTGTCTTCTGATGATTCTGGCATTATGAACAAGGGTGAAGAAAAAGTATTAGATGCTTCGAAGTCAAAGAAAGATAAATATGAAATATCATCGTTGGTTAAATCGATTAAGATGAAATCAAAGCAAGTTCAGTTACCCTCTGATAACAAGACAAGGAAAGATGGGAAATCACACATTAAAGGTATGAAGAAAATGAGACACTAGTTCTGAATCTTGTAGTTCAATAAACACTTGAATGCAGGAGAATTAGCCTCCTCTGTATCTTACAGAACCCAGCAGGGGAAAAAGGAATTTAGCAGGTAGTTTAACCTTATTTCAAGGCGTTGAAATTCTTGTTCATGTCTAAATCACCCATTTGAAATTTTGAATCCACATAATTAAATGCTTCATTTTTATTTTGTTGAAAACTACATGTACGGCATAAATTAATGAGTTTAATATTTCGTCTTGAAACCTGCATCCATTTTTTGGTTGTGCCATGATCTCCATTTTTTTTTAGCAATTATAGCCTTATGTCAAACCTTGATTTGAATGTATACCTTTACAAACTAACTACCAGGAGTTTTCATGTTGTATAGTAAGATTATTTTTCTCGTTAAGTTTGCACATTTCGAGACTAAGTCGTAATTCTGGGTGATTTGATTTTACTAAATCAAGTGTAGGTAGTATGCCAGCTAATTGCTATATAATTTATGATGTTTAAAAGAACTGAAATTTCCCAAGTTTACATTTCTGTTGTCTTATATAGAAGACGATGAGAGACTATTATGACTGGAAAAAAAGGAAGCAAATATGCTTCTCGTGTGATAAACTAAAAAAAAAACTACTATTTTGAATAATACATGATGGGATGGAGAGAGAGGAAGACTCACAAAATGACTAAAAGTGGAAAAAGGGCCATAATAAATGTAAAAGTAGGTTTAATCATGAATGATCGATTAGGTGGGTTAGTAGATGGATTGGATGTAGCCACGGGATTCACAGCGATAGCAGGAGAAACAGCAGGAGAGTACGATGGGTTAATTGGTGGTGTGTTTGAGAGCACATCATCAGAACCTAACAGGACAATTTAGCATTATTTAACCACAATGTGGAAGAGCAATTAATTATGCCAACTTCAAATATTGAAGAGATAAAATATACTCACAATTAGTTTCTTTCCATCCAAGATTCATGTTGTCACGATCGAAGACTATTTTGTAACCAGTCATGAAGTTTTCTGCATTAAGATAGATATAGTTAATGTTGCAAGCTTTTTGTATTAATGGTTCTTCAATAACATTGATTTATGATTTGATAAAATTAATAGACAAGCAGCGTGGGGTTTACTTTTTATCCATGGCAACAAATAGCTATAGAATTATGTTGTAGTTGTAACTTGGGATACTCAAGGCATGCCCTATTTCACCAAAGCATGCATGATTTGAATTTTATAAGTTAAAATTGGTTTTTCAGGATGACTTAGGATTCATGTGATCTCAAGTGTTTTGTATTCTTTTTAAAATTTATCTTTCTTAATTTTTATGTATTAATAATAAGATTTTTTTCACCGAATAGATATTATTTTGCATAATATATATTATACTTACATTAATACTATTTATTTTTGAAAAATATCCTTTAAAATACACCTTAATTTTAAATTTATACATTTTTTTATTTTATGATTTAGTTTTACATAAGACTTAAATAATATTTTGGTCCCTCGAATGATCTTAAATAAATTTTTTTAACCCATTTTTAATATTCAATAAAAAACTTACTCCCTATCCCTTACTAACATCTTAGTAGGTAAGTAGTACTAACAAGCATATTATTCTTTTTGCTTTTGGCCTTTAATAAATTTTTATATTTTTATTCTCAATAATTTAATTTATTTTAACTCCCCATAAAATTTTAATTTTTGTTTTGATTTCTACTTTTTATTGATATCTTTTAAGTGATGAATTGTTCGTTAAAGGATTATGACTGAATAGGATGACACATGTATTTTTTTTCAAAGGAAAAAAATATAATCAATTTGATGGAAAAATTAATCTTTAGTTAAGATTTATATCTCTTGTTTCTTTCAGTTTTCCTTATTCAATAGTGGAATCCAAAAAGAAGATTGACAAATTTCGTCTTCTTTTGAATTCACCATCAAATAGGAAATGTTAAAAGAAAAAAAAATCAAACCTTAGTGGAAGAAAATGAAATGTTTACATCATATTGATTAATTTTCTTTTCTTTCAAACAAATATTTTTTTTTTAAATACACGTGTCAATTTAGCCACCATTTACCGGACAATTGATCACTTAATAGATGCAAATAAACAATAGGAATCAAAATATAAATTTTTATTTGGCAACAAAATAAAAAAAAAATATTGAGGACTAAAAGCAAAATATAAAAATTTATTGGAGATAAAAACAAGAAAAAAAGTTATACATGTATTAGTCCTACTCAACTGCTGATGTGTCACTTAACAAATGCTATTAACCAGTAGAGTTCAAAACAGAAATAAGTGTTTTTTTGAAGAGCAAAACGAATTATCAAGAGCTAGATGCAAAATATACAAGTTTATGAGAAAAAAAAAAAAGAAGTTATTTAAGGCTATACATAATATTAAATTGATATATTATGCCAATCGATGAGGTTGATTTAGTTTTATTCATTATGAACGCTCTTAATTGTAGCTATTATATTAATAAAAGGCAAAATGAATGATAATTCAGAATGCAAAAACTTTATGATGATATATTCTATGAAGAAAAAATTGTTCAGTGTTAAATACTCACGTCCAATGATATTCAAGCTGTCACTTCTGTGGATTCCCAAACAAAGAAGGTATCCTTCCTTCTGCATGTCACAAAAGGAATTGAGATTAAGAAGGTTGAGAATGATTAGATACCATAAAATTGGAAAAAGATTTTCTGCTCCCACCTCACTAGAAACTAGTACTATGGGATTCATGACATAATAATCATCTCCACCTTTCATTGTTAGATTCACAAAGGGAACTTCGATTGTCTGGTTTAGACTGCAGATAAAGTGGAAATCAGTTTCTAATTGTTCAGAAAGAAAATTATGTTGATGGTTAGTCTCAAGCCAATATCACCTTATGCCATAACAATACTCAAAAGGGATGCTAGAATTAGGTGATTCAGATAAATGCCGATTTGCTTTGATTCGTGAATTGAACTGCAAACAAAATTTTGACAGTTTTTGGCATGAAACTCCTTAATCCCATCTTAAAAAACTATATTGTAGATTACTTACCATCTCACCAAGTCGTGTATAAGCTGGATCATTTATGTATGTAAAGGAGGTACCAGAGTCAAATATTGCATGAAACTCAAGATCAACAATACGATCTTCCACAATAATTTGGGTTATGGTGATGTTATACGTTGGACTGCAAGGATTAAATAAGCAGTAGTATAGTTAGACACAAGAATTTTTCTTGCTTCTGTTGTATCCTTTTAAGAGTGCAAGTGACAGCTTATTGAAAGGGGAATGTAAGATAATATCCACTTACTGCGATGCATCAAGGTTGAATGGTGTTTTCCTTTGGCCTGGGCTTCCACTATCCCCAAACGTGATTCTTCCAGCACCTTCAGATCCAAAACACATTGAAAAGGAATTTGAGATGAGCCCTTTTTTGGCTAGAATGCTAGGAACAGATGTATTATCAATTCCAAGTCCAAATAGGCCATTTGGAGCTGCCCCATTTTGAAACAGACCAGTTTGAACTTGGCCACAACTGCAACATATTAATTGATACCAAGAAAATGAGAAATACCAAAAACCAACTGAGAAAGCAGTTTCAAAGAAAGAGAATCAACAGAAGCAACGATATTAAATGTTAGTTCATGAATCAAAGTGAAGGGTTTTGACCAAGAGTTTAAGGCTTCAAATGTAAACACAGTCAACAAATATCTTTAGCAAGATGTTGAGTATTTTACCCAAAAACAATTCTTGTGTCAGCATCATTTGTTTGATCATCATCTGTAATTAAGTGCAACACATCGTCTACCAAGAATCCCCTAGATGAAGTATCATTTGAAAGATAGTCAACTCGATATCGACAACTGCTTCCAGAAGAAGGACAATGTTGTTTTTGTTTACAGAAGCTGCTATTGGAGCATGAAACTGTATTGCTTGTGGATGACTTATCAAGATCATAGATATTAAGTTTAAGTATCTGCCAATTTAAGAAAGGAAAAAGGGAGAGAGCTGATGACGATGAAGGTTGAGTATGAATTACATATGTTTTATTCAGGATTCATAAAAACAGCAGAAAAAGGAAAAGTTAATCCATTTAACCAAGAACGATGGAAGTGGAGTTTTTTTATATAAGGTCTTCACTTCTACCAAGGGAACATAGTAATACAAAAAGGGTTTTATTTTTCTTTTTCTTTGACAAAAGTTCTAAAACATTGATTAGCATTTATCAAGAAAAAATAATGACAAATGATTAAGGTACAAATACGAATACCTTTCCTCTTGATGTCATCAAATCGGGCACACAATTGGTACAATTACAAGGTAACCAAAACAAGTCACTGCCAGTATCCAACGCCACCAGAAACCATGAAGGTGGTGTCCCAACCGAAACATTCGCAAAATGCAAACTGAAATCCAAATAACGAGGAGAAAAATTATTAATACACAAACAGCAACATAGAAAATACCAAAGAAAACTCATCATGACACTTTTCCTTGTTACCTTCAAAGAGGATACAAAGTGAGAATTATTATTATTATTATCTAACGAGACTTTATTTTTCTTTAGGTTTAATTATTATTGTCACTTCTATACTTGCCTCCACTTCACTATAGTGAGCCTGTACATAAAAATGGTAAGTTTTAAGTCTCTAAGTCTGGACAAGGATTAAGTATCAAACTAATAATTAAACCTTTTTCTGAAACTAAAAAACCCTTTGGCATCAGAGTTCAGTCTATTAAACATAAAGTGCTAGGAATTTTCAAGAAAAATAAAATCAAAAGGATCACATCTACACTTTCCCAACACAAATATTCTTCTGTGGTCATAATTTGACTCAAAATTCTGATATAAACTGATCTAGAACACTTTTCTTTTTAAGAAAAGAACCAACAAGAAAAAATGAATAGAAGTTAAAACAATGACTAATGGGGGGGGTGAAGAATTGTCATACAATCCAAAGGCAGGAATCTGGTAAGTGTCATTGCCGGCGGCAAAAGTGAGCGGCGTGTGGTGATCGGCGGCGAGTCTCCGGCCCCGGAATATGCGATCTCTGTGGGCCATAGCAGCATAGTATTGAGGAGTTCCCTTTGGAGGAACATCAGCAGCAATGCCCAGAATCCCCATAACCGGATCCGAGAGCCTGTGGTGTATGTCAAACCCAAATGTGCCCAAACCATAACAACTCTCTGAAGCCAAACCCAACACCAACACCACCACCAACATCACCCATGCCAAACTCACACACCCACAACCCATAAGTTGTTCAAGCTAACACTTTACTATGTGGGGTGTGGGGGTGGAAAATTATGTGGCTCAGTTTTCCTGTAATTTTCAATTTTGATGTTTGGTGCAAAATGTTCACTACCAAGAAAAAAGAAGAAGATATGGTCTATGGATTATGGATTATGGTGCTTGACTGACACAAATAGTGGTGTTTGGTCGAGGATTATAGTTGTAGTTATAGGAAAAAAAGTTTCAACTGTTCAAATGTTTACTTGTCTACTTGGGGATGGTTCCACACGTAAACTGTGGGTCCTCTTATTATGTTCATTCATTCAATTTAATCAGTACCTTAGTTTTTTCTTCTTTAATAAAAGTAAACAATAATCAAGTTTATGAGTCGTTATCTACCAATTCTTATTTCCTAGTGTTACTTTCTAACTAAAATTTGACTATTATTGCAGTTACTGATATTGTAAATCTTTTAACTAAAACAAATCATAATAATGCATCACTGGTATATATATGATTAGAGAGAGTAGAAACTATTTATGAGCTGTGTAAAATACTAACATGTGGTTGTTCATTTACAGGCTCTATCTTTCTTTCTTTCTTTGTATCTGCCTGAGTTAAGATGTACACGTGCAGTTCCACATTTGAATCCTTTCCACTGCTCATCCATGTCAATTTTTAATCTGTGGTGACCACTGGTTTTCTTTGAATCTTAGTAATGTATATGATGTTGAAAGAACTTGTATATTTTCCCTTCCTTTTGTCTTTCTAGCATGTCTTGAATCTCAAGTCTTGTCAAGTCTTCTCCTTTAACGTTATTCTTAATAATAATTAATAAAACTGGATTTTATATTGGAAGATAATATATTTATAAAAGATAATTAAGATGAAAAACCTAATAATTTTTTTATATATAATAAGAATAAATTTTAATTCTAGCTCAATTTTATAAAATTAATTTATAAAATAAAATTTACATTTATTATATATATATATATTAATTAAATAATGAAATCTTTAATAATAATAATAATTCCTATTTTATCACGTTAATTAGGATAAAAAACTTAATTCATATTTTCTCATACTAACATTTTGATATTAATTTTTTTTATAGGTTTCTAGCATAGATGTAAACACTTTTTTATTTAAATTTTTAATATTTTCAAAATCATAAATCGAATCTTATTCGTTTTAATTAAGGGAATAGTTTCTTATCTGAAAAAAAAATTTAGATAATTGCAAAAAGTTAAAATAACTATAAGTTTAAAATTTTATTTTTATAATTCTTATTATGTAATTAATGTATATAAACGTAATAGCATAAGTTTGGTTTGAAAGAAAGACTAGGTCAAATTAACATAAGTTCACTAATCCATTATGAAATTTATTGCATTAATTAATGGTAAGTAGTATAACTAAAGTTCAAGTCAACCCTATTTGAAAAATAAAAATAAAAATGTTTTACCAGTCAACCCTATATATATAAATTTAATTCATTTTTTTTTTAATTTTTATTTAAACATTAACCTACAATTTTTTAATTTCTAGTTTTATTATTTCATTATTTTCTAATATTTTGTTTATATTATTTTATTGTATTTTTTATTTTATTTTTAGGAATATAAAAGTTCAAATAGAAAGTACGAGTTTAATTTTAGAAATTAAAGATTCTTTTTAAATTAAATTAATTTAAATTTATGAAAAACAATTTATTATCATTTATAAAGAGATGTAAAAATAACTTCAATTAATGAAAAAGTAATTGAAAAATTACTTATAAATCAACTATGTAAAAATACTAGTGCTAATTTCATTAAGAACAAAAACATAGAAAATTAAGTTAAAAGATAGTGTTGAACATGTTAATATGATAATTGCAGTTCTTAAAATCATTTCTGATTCACGAAAACGGAAAAGTATTCATAAAAAAAAAATAGATATTTAATGATAAAAAATTTTCTAATTAATTTACAATATATAATATCTAAAAGTAAGGAAATAATATAATTTTACAACTCAAAAAGTAAAATATAAACTAAAAATAATTAATATAAAAATAAATAATTTATGTGATTGTTTTAAAAAAATTGTCTTAATCTTTAAAATGTTTAGACACAGATTTAGTTTAAAAAATGGACACTCACATTTTTTTAAGTTTCTAATAAAATAATAATCTCGCCCTTTAGTTTTGTTTTTGTTTTTTTTTTTTAAATCACAATCTTCTTATCTTTTTAAATGACAATCTATATTTTTTATAATTTAAAATATACATTTTCAGATAAAATAATAATTATATTTCTTAATTTTTTAATTTTTTTATATATTCTAATCAATTTTAATTTTATTCTATTTAAATTAGAGGAAGAAAATAAAAAAAAAACATAAATAATAATAATAATATTTCTCGTTCATCATATATCATATAGTTGAAGAAAAAGGAAAAATAGTGTTTTTTTTTTCTTAAACCAAAATTGAAAATGGAAGACTACATTTTTTTTTTCAAATTATAGAAATTATGGAATTAGATATTTTTTAATAATTTTTTATGTAATTTATTTTTAATTTATTATTATATTCTAATTATATCAATTGGGTTCTCAAGTACATGCAGGATTTTGATTCTTTATATTCCAATTATGTCAATTAATTTGTTTAATAAACATTAATTTTTTATATATTATATTATTGAAGAGGATCATCAATTATAAGAATAAGTGTAAAAGTTTTACTTTTAATCTCGTATTTTTTTAATCTACCTATTAAGATATTCTATATATGATAATAAAAAATATTTATTAATTTTATCCCTATCTAATTTGTATTAAGTCTGATTGACTTAAAAACTTTTTAAATAGTTACTACGATTGATATTTAATGACTATAATATATTTGACGGGTCAATTCAAGTAATTAAAACTTGAATACAATCAAATAATTATAATCCTCAGAGAATAAAAAAAATTAATTAAATTTAATTTTGTATAATTAAGGTTTGAATACATGTAATGTGCTGAAACAACTCAACTATTTGTTAAATATAAAATTTTATTTATGAATTGTGATTTTGTCAGTTCTTAACTATTAGCGGTCTTGATTGATTATGATGGGTGAAGTTATTTTATCCATTCTTTTCCATGTGGTTGCAACTTTTTCTTTTTTTTCTTAGGATTTATTTTTTCTTATTTATGACTTCAAAATTTATTCTTTATTTTATTAGTTATTTTTTATAATTTAATGATCAATATAAATTATTATTTTAAACTATTATGAATAAATTTATTTTACTTGTTTTCTGAATAAATAGATTATATATATAATGTATTTATTTATTTCAGAAATAAGAAGTAAAGATTTATTTTATGAACCTGTTCTATTTTGATGGTCAATTTGTGCGTAAACGAAGGTTATTCATTCAAGACTTTTCTCTCTTGAAAGTCTCCTCCCTCATAATCTAAACCACACAACTATCTATCACTTTATTTTCTATCTATATAAGTTTTTTTTTAATTAAATCAAAATCATTACCAAAAAAGTAATATTTTAATTTATGAAGTTGTGATAGAATATTAGTTTTAATGAGTGTAGAAAAGTTTGGAAGACTTGGAAGAGGTTGTGGAAGAGAATGAGATGATGGGAATGGGCCAAGAACATGTTCTCATATTAGTATGAACATTTTCTATAATCAAATCACATAATTCATCCTTAATTATGATGTTTATTTAACTTTCGGTCATAGTTTGAAACATTGATAGATCCGGATCACGGGTTCGGTAGAATCAAAGTAATGGGGATTAGGTGTTCCGTCCCAGCATGCGGTGCAAAAACAAGGCCTCGTGGATTGATGTTGAAATAAAATCTTCTATTATATTGTTAACCCTTTTCTTTCTCTTCTGTTACTTATCTCGATGGATGACGTTGAAATAAAAAAAAAAAACCTCAAATGTTTCAATAAATAAATTAAATTCATAAAATTAAGGGTGCTAAACTATATATATACCCTCCTCCTTGGATAAGTAACAGAATAACAATTTGGGAAGGAAACAAACAATGCAAATGACATTTACTGATTTACAGTGTTATATCATTAGAGTAAAAATCATACATATATTCTTCATGACTAGACTATATCAACATACTCTAATATCAACATGTAGGATCAAAAACTACCACTGGCCCATACAAATGAATGATTACAGAATATAAACAAAACAAATCTCAAGAAATATCAGGAAAGTACGAAGTGAAGTATGGCTATAATGAGACGATGGTGATGCAGTTGACCTCTGAGAATTGTATTTGGACTTTCTGGTTGAATCAGTGGCAGGGTACTTATCAAGCCCGGCAGCGACTGCAGGAGGCACATCTGCGTGAGAGTGTGGTCTTATAGGGATCACATTGTGATCCTCTATGTCATAACCTGTTTAAGGCGCAATGTGTGAGTACTTGTTTCTTGGGCATTAAAGTATGACTACAAAATTTAGCATATGAACAATAAAATAGAGAAATAGTAACCATGAGAAGAAAATAAACACTGACAATCAAATTTCTTCCATCCCAACACGAGCTTTTCTCGGTCAAATACCACTCGGTAGCCAGTCATGAAGTTTTCTGCAATAAACATCAGAAGCTGAGGTGTCAACAATCATCATAATCATTTAGAATTACGAGCTTGAAATGAGCATAAATGATACATGCATCTTTTGAATTTAATCTAAATGAATACTTCTTTCTTAGGTCTGTCCCCAGGGGTACTTAATTCACTTCTGGTTCATAAAGTACATTCAACCGTGAACTATTCAGATAGTAGAAGAGACTTACGTCCAATGATATTTAGTTCAGAACTTTTGACAACTGCTAGACAATATACAAGTTCGCTCTGTAAAATGACAAGGGAAGGAACATCTTATTAGTTATACGTATATTCTCAAAGCTAACACAATTATTGGATACTTATATTGAAGAATAATCCAGCTGGAACTACCACCTGAGTAGAGATAATAATTATCGGATCATAAACAGCAAAATGGCTTCCACCTCCCATACTTAAACTCACACTAGGAATCAGGCTAGTGTTTGCATCAGGACTGTCCATCATAAGAAAGAATACTTAGACGTTGAAAGATAAACTAAAATGAATAATATTAAATAATACTCCAGTAGTTTTATGACCTCATATCATAACAATATTCAAAAGGGATTCTTGAATCTGATGGACGCCGCCGGTCTTGTACATGGGAATGAAACTGCAATGTAAAAACTTTGGTAAGTTTTGTCCACGATGAACATAGCTAAATATTTTACCCCATTTTAGTACTTTAAGTACTTACACTCTCAGTAAGTCTCGTATAGGCTGGATCAACCAAATATGTAAAAGAGGTCCCAGAATCAAAAAGTGCTGTGAATTCCACATCAATTAGAGTTGTTCCTACACGGACTTGAGTGACTGTGATGTTATAGGTAGGGCTGTGATATGTATCCAAGCATAAGAAAAGTTAATCTATCTCTGCATTCAATTAATGTTACTTTAATTTCACACAATCAGAGGCAAGTAGCAGGGAATTACCACTTACTGTGATGGGTTCAGATTAAATGGAGTCTCATCTTGATCAAAACTTCCCTTGTCCCCAAAACTAATCCTTCCAATACCATCACGCCCAAAACACATCGAAAATGAATCTGCGGTAAATCCTTCCCTTGACAACATGCTAGGGACTGATATTTTCTCCATACCTAGCCCAAACAAACCGTTGGGGGCAGCAACATCTAAGAATGATCCACTCTGAGTTTGTCCACATCTGCAACACATTCAATGCACTATCATTGCCAAAATCACTCAGATAAGTGTAATATTGATAAGTATTTTAGTAATTTAACAAGGAAACTAACCCAAATATCACATTTGCCTCAACAAGGTCATGTTGATTATCTTCTTTTGTTAAATGCAGAACATCTTCCACTAGTATTCCCGATGTAGACGTTTCAGCAGAGACATAAGAGACCATGTAGGGGCAGTTGCTGAATGTCCCGGGGCACTGGTTGCGATGCGTGCACAGACTGTTGTTACAAGTAACCTTCTTGCTAGTTGAAGATCCATTAGGACTGTATACTTGAAGGTCAAAATCCTGCCACAACAGCATTTTTAATTGAGAAACAACGCAGGGTACAAAACACAAGACTTGCATATCTAGAACGTACGAATCATCTTCCACATTAGAAAGCTCAAACATAAAAATGTTTTTCACTCAAAAGGAATAAAAAGGGGACAAAGAAATAAAGAAATGTTATTTATTGGAGCGGATTACATCAGACCCCACTAAACACAGTGTGGCCCAGGTTATTGAATGGGACCTACATACAAATTTTCTAATAATAAAAGTATGTACTGAATAGAATGTTAAAGAAGTGACCTTCTTGCAACATCCCGCAAAAAAATAAACTATAGCCATTTAGAGAAACGCTCCACAATCAACAACAATCTACTATAAGAAGAACTTCATTCAGTCACAACTAAACAAGGAAAAGAAAACATACTGAGGCAAAGGCTGAAGCAAAGGCTGCGCTATCAGTAGCAGCACATCTTGTGCAATCACAGGGTACCCAGAACAGGTCACTTCCGGTATCAAGCGCCACCATGAACTTCACTCCCGGAGTCCCTATTTCAACTGTTGTATAATGCAAACTGTATGAATCTCCAGAAGAAAAAGAAAAAGTTAAAGAAAACCAGGAACCAATCTCCAAGAAAAAAAAAACTTACAAAAATCATTAACAAAGAATGGTCAAACTTAAACATATAGATTTAAACAGTATTTTCCTTCTTTTCCAAAAATGACCTCTCTCCTTCAAAATTCAAACCTTGAGCCATTATCCTTTCATTAAACTGTTAACAAAATTATTAATTAATTTATATCAAAAGAAGAATTTAATTTTCAATTATTCATATATCCATTTTCGCATTATCAACTAATTAAAAACGCTTTTAAAACAATTATTACAAAATTCAATCTTCCTATCATTTATGGTTAGACAAGAGTATTACGAGAGTGCATTTAAATTAAATTCTTGAAAAAAAAACCTTTAAATAATGATAATAGAAGAAAAAGAAGAAAAGGTACAATCCGAGGGAGCTGATGCGGAAGGTGGAGTTGCCATCGGAGAAAGCGAGACCGGCGTCGATTTGGGAGAGTTTGCGGCCACGTAGGAAGCGATCGTGGTCGGCCAACTCGGCGTAGTACTCGACGGTGCCCTTTTGGGGCGGAGCGGGGATTCCGGCGGTGGCGTGGGACCACTTGGCGACGGGCTGGGAGTTGCGGTGGTGCATCGTGAAAGTGTAAACGTGGGCGTGACAGTGGAAAGACTCCCAGAGGGAGATAAAGGATAGAAGAACGACGAAAACGAAAGCGAGCATTTTCTTCGTTTGGGTCCTCTAGGCTAACCCTCTCCCGAGAAAACCCGCATGGAAGTGGGGAAGAGGAAGCATAGATGAGGGGCTCGGTGGAGGCTAGGGTTTGGCGTGGCGGAATGAGAGAAGATCTTGGCGTGGTGTGATTGAGATCTTGAATTGAAATTGCGATGATGGGTGTGTATGATGGAGTGGGTGAGTGAGTTGAGTGAGTGAGTGAGGGAGGTAGCGAGCTTTATAATATGAAAATGTGAGGGAGGGCCATGTGAGTGGGTCCCACCACCGCGCTTTCTTTTTTTAACGGTTCCCATCTCCAATGGCGGGTCCTGTTCCATTTTCTTCCACCCTAACCTATTATTATTGGAAAATAAACGTGGTCGAATCTCTACTCTATAACAAAATAATTAAAGATACTATTTTATAGTAAATACTCCATTTATGCTCATGGTGAAAAGAATTTAGAATTTAAGTAAAAGGGGTACATTTTTTTTTTTAATTTATATAAATAGATAAGTTGTATAGTACTATTTTTGTGTGAAGATGAGATGATATAATCTCAAAACCCTAAATTATATAAATCATGTTGAATATTTCAACTTTTATTTGTTTTATCATTGTATTATATTGAGATAATTTTTTATTTAAAATGGTGAAAATAAATGGTTGAATTTTGAAAATATCTTTATATTTTTTAAATTTAGTAGAAAAATACTATCTTTCTTTTGGTTTCTATTTTTTTTATAAAAGATTTTCACGATCACGTTGAAAAGAGAAAAAAAAAAATTAATTGTACACTTTAATGTCACGATTAATGAAATACAAAATATTAAGAATTTTAATATTGTTCAAGACATACAATTCTTTTTAAAAAAATATTAAAAATATTCTTGTAAATAATTTACAATGCTTTTATGATTTTGTTAATAGATTAATCTCTCTCAAGCAAATAGATCATAACATGATATCTTTTATGATTGAAATTCAATCAATTGTCAAGAATTAAAGATTTTCTTAGAGGTTGAGTCATTAGATGAGATTAAGAAAAAACTAAACAAGTTTTATATGGTTATGATTCACCATGTCATGCATCCAGATTATTTTGATCATGTTAGAGATAAACTTTTAACATGTCACGAAGTTTCATTTATGGAAAATTTGACAATTTTACTCTTGCAAGTTCCTACTTTTCAAAAAAGGAATGTGTAAGAGTTTGTTGAATCTTCTATTAGATATTTATATATAGAAGATGATGACACAATACAAGAGGAGTACGTGGTAATAAAAGATGTCCTCAATACACATACGGTAAGAGAATGAGTCATACAAAAAAAAACTGCTTCTTTTTACATGATTTTACTGACAAGATAGTTACTATCTCTAAAATTGAAATGTGTAAGAATAAAAAATTTATTTTATTTCTCTGAAAAAGTATTTTTTTACCTACAAAATTCAAATCGTTTGAATTTAATAAAAGGTATATTTGAATATATATATATATATATATATATATATATTATTTAACTTAGAAATAGAACTCTAGAAAATTCTAGAAAATTGACACGATATTAACTAATAATTATTAAATAGTAAAATTTATTTAAAAATAAAAAATTTATTATTACGAAAGAATAAATATTTAAACTATAAGAATATATTGAAAAAGGTAATAAAACAATAAAAACTTACAAGGTAATCAAATCCTAATATAACCTATGTAATTCTATTGATTTATACGAGATTTGTTACTTACATTACTTCATTTATAGTCTATGAAACCTCACCTCATGTATTTACATATTTAGCATTAAGAACATGTGCTTTAGACTAGTTATACTCTTCTACAACAATCTCTTAAATATTATCTCTACACTATCAAAATTTATGTAAACTCTTCATTCCAATGCTCTTTTCTCTTCCATTTTCAAATTCACATGGGGGAAGGAGAGTTGAAACCAAATTTATCTGAGAGTTTGGTTCGTGCTAATGGTGAAAGAACTTCAACTTGGTGTAGAAATTCCACATCATGAACCAATGGATTCTCTGTTCTGCGTGGAGGAGAGCCAGAATAACAACAAGGCAAACAACTGCTACATAGGAATTCCCTTCCATCTTCATTCTGCATTAACAACATTCACCAACCACCATCAGAATCATGTCTGCGATCCAATTGTTCTAACTAATTACTTTTTCTTTTCATTAATTTAAGAAAATCCAAACCTTTTCAGAGATCATATTGAGAATTCTGTCTTCTTTAATATTTGATTGGCTGGTGAGAACAATAATATATCAGAGTAAAAATAAACAAAAACAATTAAGAACAAAGAGAAAAAAAAATAAATCTAACAATTCAATGCATGTAACATGTTCATATATATGTGTTTTAAACCAACAATGACCCATTAATATCTCTGTAATGTAAACATTCATGTAGCACTCTTCACTTTTTATAAATCTTTTTGTCAAATTATTACTTCTTCTTGGTGGGATTAACATTGTTGTGACATATTTTTTAAAGATCTTGATTATTGACAAAATTTCCAAGAATCTCAATAACAACTTAACCACTGAAATTTGTTATTAAATGAGACTCATAAATTTCATCCATTTATAATGTGTTTGAAAAGAATACATTAAATAATGCGTTGTTGAGATTTTATATGATAGACAATGAATCAAACCTGTGTTTAGTACACTTGATTGGCTTGATGAATTCAGGTAAGGAAGGTGAAATCTTTCTAGGCTTTGGACAAAGGGGTTGTGATCCAACCCTTTTTCTCTCTGTGCCTATATCAACAAGGTTACTTTTCACTGCTTGACGATGCATGCTTTTATGTGTATCTCTAAACTCATTCAAGTGATAAAGAACAATGGAAGTGAGAAGTGGAAGAAAGGATCAATTGGTTTGTGACTCGATATTCAATCTATTTATCCCCTCGTTGAATTGATTATAGTGAAGACTATCAGTTACGTTGAAAGCATAGCCACACATTTCAAAGAGAAAGTTCCATATAACAAATAAGAGACGAGTGGAGCTACATTGGAAATTAGGATTCAAAATATGGTGAAGTAGGAAAATATATGCACTTGTTTGGTCAATAGTGAATATAGCTTTGTTATTTGACCATATGCCCTTCATTTGTCACATGAAACTCATTGAAACCACTCATTTTGTCTTATAAATTACTAAAATATGTGTTGTTGTGTACCCTTTAGTATCCCTTAGGCATGTTTATGCCTTTAGTGTAACTATTTATTATTTATTACAAATATTTTTTTCAATTTAATAACTAAATATGTATTTTATATTTAATTAGTGGCTCTAACAAAAAATATTAATTAATCAAAATATTTAAAAGTAACCTTCATTTTTTTTTCACTTTTAAATTAAATTAATCAAAACGTGTTCTATGTAGTAATATTTTAGCATGGGTTGTATCACAAAATCAATTTTAATCTATAAATTATATTTTGAACTTAAGATAAATAATTTATTGATATACAAATTTATTTTAACTTGATTATAATTTTTTTTGAAATTATTAATTTAAAAATAAATGAGACAAATATATTTAGGGATTATTTGGATCCGATGTCAGAAACTCAAAAAAAAAATGAGCGAGGAAAGCGTGGAAATTAAAGAAAATAAAACTTAAATTTTAAAATTTTTTTGTCCAATTGATTTTCCATACTAATAAGAGAAGAAATAGTACAAAAATTATTATAATACTATTTTAGATTATTAGGTAAAAAATATAATTAATTATAATATTAAAATTATTAATATATTTCTTATATTATAATAATAATAATAATAAATAATTAATATAATATTATAATAATAAATATTAAATAAAATTAATAATAATTATTTATTTTTATTTAATATAATAATAATAAATTAAAAAATATTAATAATATTAAAATAATATTTTTTTATTTTTTATTATAATAATAATAAATTAAAAATAATTAAAAATATATATTAACAATAATATTTAATTTTTATTTTTACTTTTTATTATAATAATAAATTATAAATAATTAAATTTTTTATTAATAATAACATTAAATTATGTTTTTATTTTTATTTTTTTATTATAATAAACATAATAAGTTTTAAAAAATATTTAAAATAATTAAAAAAATTATTAATAATAAAAAATATTATTTTGCTTTCTACTCATTTTCACTCTTTTTTTCTTAATTCAAATAATTTTATTTTTTTCTTACTTTTTCTTCATTTTTTTCCGTTTTCACTCCCTCAAATCTACTTCTCAATCCAAACAAACCATTAAAGAGATAATCAATTAGATAATGAGAAGTGTCTAAATAATAATTTTTTTGTAACTTAACATAATTTATTAATATTTAAAATTATAATAATAAATTATAAATAATTAAATTTTTTATTAATAATAACATTAAATTATGTTTTTATTTTTATTTTTTTATTATAATAAACATAATAAGTTTTAAAAAATATTTAAAATAATTAAAAAAATTATTAATAATAAAAAATATTATTTTACTTTCTACTCATTTTCACTCTCTTTTTCTTAATTCAAATAATTTTATTTTTTTCTTACTTTTTCTTTATTTTTTTCCTTTTTCACTCCCTCAAATCCACTTCTCAATCCAAACAAACCATTAAAGAGATAATCAATTAGATAATGAGAAGTGTCTAAATAATAATTTTTTTGTAACTTAACATAATTTATTAATATTTAAAATTAAATAAAAAAAATATGAAATTAAAATTAAGAAATACATTTAAAAATATAAATATTGAATATTGAATACTTGATATATAGAAGAATTAGACATATTAACAATCTCATGATTCTTACACACAATATTGAAATATAATAATTCTTTCTTTAGTGATAATTATAATAAAATTTTTTATCAACTTCTCTTCATATAATATCCAGAAATATATCATAGTGTGCCTCAAAAATTTCATATATATACTAAATTGTATACTAAATAGTGTTCGTTAATAATTACATACCTCACACTTTAAACAACACATAATAAATTTACCTACACAATTTATCACAAACATATAAAAATTCTTATCACAAACATATAAAAATTCTTTAACAAAACCTGTCATATAAATATATTATTTCAATAATTTATCATATAATAAATCTTATATAATAAAACAATTTCACATTTATACAGTCATTCAAAATTCAATTTAAAACATCAAATAAATTTAGAACATAGAATAAAAATAGATGAAAAACATATTTTTTCTTTATATTTTTATCAATTTTCATTTATATTGATTTAGTTTAATGTTCTTTAAGAGTGACATGGTTTGGACATGTCATGTCTGGAAAATAATAATATTATTATTATTTTATTTGTTCGGTTCAAATATTCATCGGTGTTAAAAACATTGGTTAATTCATTCTCTACTCTGCGATTCACTCAGTTTAAAAAAATAGGTCTAATTGGAAAAAAATGATAAAGAAAAAATAACAGTTAATTATATATAAAAAAATAATAGTAAAAATATATAAGTCTCTTATTTAAATTATACTAAGCGATTAAAAAACACCTTAAAGAAACGAGGAAATATTTGGCTTTCGCTGTAATTTTCTTTGCAAGTAGGCAGTGGTAATGGGACCTGCACCACTTGCCCTAAGCAACATGCTCCTTTTCTGACGAAAATAAGCCCAACATTCCCCCAAAATTTCCCTAGTATGTTGGGGACCTACATATTAAAAATTGGTAACAGAACACAACCTCAATTTTGCAGAAACTAGAAAGTATGAACTTCACAAAAAAAAAAATCATATGATACATTCCAGATATTAACAACCTGGCCAAACTTTGGAATTAGGCAGAAATGGTAGAGAAGAATGAAATGTCATAAATGCGTGTTACAACGAATTATGAACAGCAGTTACCAGAAACCTCTTCCCATTTCTTCCCTAGCCCTGCGTGGGCCCTGTCCCCATCCCCCACCACTATTTTCTTCCAAGTTGCGTACTGATTTGGGAACCGATACATCTTTATATGATAGCAAGCAATGCATATCAAAGTCTGGGTCACCTTTGGGAGCTATCCCAATCAAACCTGGGTTGTGAATAAACCTCATAATCAATGGGCCTAGTATCAACAACGTTGTCGACCGTTTGAATGCCCTCTAAAAGAGTTGGTTGAATACTATCATTACTTGAAGGCAGTAATTTATACATGACTAATAAGCCAAGAGTGAATATAGCTTGCAGCTTGGTAGAGTCCCCCCGAACTGAGAAGAATAGGAGCATGGCAAGTAGGAATAGATCAACACAGAAACGCATGATGCATATTACAGTATCCATTAACCTACCATCATTGCCTGCAGGGAAGCCACGAACTCGATAGACAAATAGAAAATTGTACTTGTCAACCACATATCTATACCCAAAATATACAGCACCAACAGGGACCACAAGGGGATTAAATGAACAATATACTAGAGTCAGGGCAAAAATTGTCAAATTAAAGGCATAATACTGTGCAAAATCGAATGTCTGTTTGGGAGCAGGTGAGCTTCCAGTGATTGGATAAACAAAAAGATCTTGTCCCTCAACATTATCCCCATTGGCAATGTCATAAGCATTGTCGTGCATTAGTGGTCTCTGAAGACTACTATCTATGCCCTGATGTTCTAAAGGGTATTCTTCACTTTGTTCCGGCACCAATTGAAGCATGTCATTCTTCCGAAATTTCTGAAGGTTTCTTTTAATCCAAGGAATGGGTGCCAACAGATCATAAGAAATTCCCAAGAAAGTGCTTGTAATCAGAAATGCAAGTGAGGAAAGGCATGACTTGGACAGGAACGATGCACTCATATACTGCTCAATCCTCTTGCAGTCTTCACCATCCAAATAGCACCGACCCATCTTCAAGATGGTACTCTCTAACGACGACTCCACCAAACCCCTCAAGAGAATAAGATTCACAAGGAAGAAGCAAACCATCTTCAACAGTGCAGCCCTTTGCTCCCCAGATACTGTCAAATGCCGTTCAAACTTCGAGAGATATGAAAGAACAGAAGGGATCACTATGTACATGCTAACAAATATGATCACATTGGGTAAAAACTGAAATATAATACTTGCAAGCCAGCTAGAGCTTTGCGCCCAAGCCAACCACAGCTGCGCACTATCCATAGCTTCAGCATTGATAATCCTCCCAGCACTCTGAACAGCAGTGATCACTGAAAGGGGTGAGCTGAAGAACAAAAGCATTAACAGCAAACAAGTGTTCACAAACACTCGCCGCAATTTCAGCGACATCCTCGGAGTCCCCATGTTCTTCCAGTAAATGTCAGTGGCCAAGGGAGCCCTCTCAACCTTCCACTGGTTCCGGCGCAACCGCAACTCCATAACCGAAAAAAACTTCCCAATTCTCCTCCTCTTCTCATTCTGAAAATCCTGAACAGCCTTATTAGCAGTATACACATCCCTGAACATAACAAAAGCAACACCAGCACCAGGCGCACGTCCTTCTTTATAATCAGCCAACTCACTCTCCAATTCAGCCCTCAGCTCCTGCAACTTTCGCAACCTCTCTTCATCACTATAACCAAACCTCCCTATAAAATCAATATACAAATCCTTCAACCGTTTCCAACAACAAACCACCGAACCCCACAATCCGGTGGGGGAGCCACCACCGTCACGCTCATCCTCCGGCAAAAGTCGAGAGTCAATCCTGGCCACCAGCCACGAAATCTCATCCCTCACACGCAACAATTCATTGGCAAGATCATCCAAAGCACACAAATCCATTGGGGCAATAACCTTATAAACCTTCCCCGGATACCTATACTGAAAATACTCGTGCAACACTACCCTATCAGCGGCTATAATTTTTGGCAAACCCTGAACCATTATAGTGAATATAGCAGTGGAATTCGCGGCAGGATCACTCAAATTACCGTACCCGTCCCTGAACCTCGTAATCCTCAAACGCTCCTCGGTTGCTGAAATCCCGAAGTGGACCAAAACCGCCACGACAACCGCGAAGAGGAAGTGAATCCAGAGTAGGGGGGAGCCTTTCTCGATGTGAGTAATCGTGGTTCTGGAGAAGCCGTCGTCGAGGACGGCGGTCCCGGCAGAGAGGTTGAGCGGGAGGAGGACAGAGACGGCGAGCACGGCGAGAGAGAGGAGGAGGGCGCAGCTGCCGCCCTCGATGAGGAGGAACTGCGCGGCATCGGCGCCGCAGTGGCGGGCGATTTCGCGGCTGGTGGCATGCCAGACCGCGAGGAGCTTGGAGGCGAGGCCAGCAGGGCCCGGCATGCGGCGGTGGTCGCTGCGGAGCTTGACGAGTAGGAAGATCAGGAGGCAGCAGGCGGACCCGATCGCCGAGATGTTGAGGAGGTAGTCGATGTTACCGTACCAGGTGCCGAAGGGGTCGCCGTCGTCCCCGGAGGATGACGGCGGCAGAGGGAGGGGGTCTCCTCCCATTGGAAATTAGGGTTCGGGGAATCCAAATTTGGCAGGGTTTTGCTGCGAAATAAGTCCGATTGAGTCCAATTGGGAATGAATTATCTTGGTGTTGCGGTTAAGGAAGGGATTTGATGGAGTCCGTAAGGGTAGGGTTTTGGTCTGAGGAAAATTGATGGGATAAAAGAGAAGGAAACAGAGGAAGGAAGAACAAGATGGATACGCATGGAATTTTCTGTTTTCTTTGTATTACTATTTTTACTTTTTGATCTTCTTTCTTCTTCTTGTTATTGTTTATAAATGTTGGATCAACCTTAGGAGAGGATACGCAATTTTATAATCGGTTAATTAAATCATCAATTTCTTCTTTAATATTGGTTTTTTTTTTTAAATTATCTTTTGAATAGTTTAATGTAATTTCGAAAAAAATTATTCTAATCACCCACTCATAAGTTTTATCAAATAAAGTAAAATTTCATTCTAATCATGGTTTAAAAAATATTTATATTGACATTCTTTTTTATATTACATTAACTTATTTAAACATTTAAAAAAATTATTATTTATGAGTTAATTACGTCACTACGCATTATAACCTAATTTTGGAACACCACTATATGAACCCTAGACCTAATTCATACAAATCACACCTCCTAAATGAATATGAAAATAAAATGCACTTTTTTTGACCCTCAAGAATCTCTTGACACAACCCAACCTTGGAACCCTTTATTCATTTCACTGAAATAACATCACCCACTTTAATTTAAATAATATATTCTTAATATCTCGTTAGAATATATCAATTATCAGTTGTAACGTTATAAAAAAAGGTTTTTCCTCTCATTGAAATATAAATTTTAATTTTAATTATAAAAATACATAATTATGTTAATTCTAGTTTTGTAATTACTATAAGTTTCATATCATTAAAATATTTTCGTAATTTGAAAAATTAAAATTGATAGTTAAAACATATTTTAACTTAAATTAATTGATACTACAAATAAAAATTCTGGTTCTGATTTATAATTTAATTAAATATTAACTGACCAAATTAAAATTTCCTTGGAAAGTAAAAATAATTGGCATTTAAAGTATTTCGTAAATATCGTTATTTTAAAAAATAAATAAATAAAGAAGCTAGTAAATAATGAAATATTTGTCATTATTGATATTATTAAAATAATTAATATTCCACAATTTACATAAAAAAGTAAATAATATTTATTTTGTGACTTAGGTTTTTTTTAATCACACTTATTAATATTATGATAAGACAGAAGGAGTATATCTTTTTATTCCAAGACCAAATTTTTTCTATATTTCGCAAGAATTTTTTTATAGTTTATATACTATACACTTTATAGTTTTGTTTACAAGTGCAAAACTCTTTAGTCGTTAACTTCTAGCTTTTTTATATTTATCTCTTTTTTATCTTTCAAATATTTATTAATTTATTTAATTAAGGTAGGTATTTTTTTCATCCTTTTCTTTTTTTTATGCTGTATTATTTATTTTAACTATTATATTATGTATAATATTTATTTTATTAATTAAACATGATGCTTCAAGATAATGTTAGATATTTTATTTTCTAAAAGAGCATAATTAATTTATCTTGAAGAAGAAGTAATTGATAATGGATATAGAAGAGAGAAGAGAGAAGAGAGAAGAAAAGAAAAATAGGAGAAATTGACGGGTGTGTAATATTCACAAAATTCAGGGAGAGTTAGTTGGTGGAGATTACCCTTTTTCTTCGGTGTGTGTCGAGAAAGAGGAGAGTAGATAATAGAAGAAAGAAAAGGAAAGTGTTTTGAGTTTGAGGTCACTCATCATCATTCATTCACTCACTCCCACCACCGATCACTGATCATTAAAGCCTTTTTCCTCTTCAATTATCCCAACCTTTCTTCTTTCCCTATCTTCTATTCTACATCATCACCACCACCCCCAAACCACAAAACCCTATCACCACACACTTCCCTTTCTTGGATCTGTAGATCTAACCTTCTTCCATCACATAACCCTTCCTCTGTTCCCTCTCCAACCTAGTACTGTTCTTTCCAACAACTCTCTGCTCTTCTTTTAATTATTTATTCACTTATTTATTGTTTATCATTATTTCTGTTTCCAGGTGCTTCTACTCAAATTCAACGCTTCAATTTCTCGGATTTTAATGTTTCAGTTTGAAATTGATTGGTAACCATAGCATAGATATCTGTTATTATTATTATTATTATTAATATTATTATTATTATTATTTATATAATAGAGGTGAGGAAGGGTTGTAGGGGGTGGGGTTGGAGCATCCGTTTGTGGATGTGAAGGAATTGGAGGTTGTTTTGGGGTGAAATGAGGGATGCTATCAAGGTTGATGGACTTTCTGACTGCCTGCTGGCGGCGAAGATCCTCCGACGGCAAGGGTTCCGAGGTTACGGGGCGGAAGGACGGGCTGCTGTGGTACAAGGATGTCGGGCAGCACTTGTTTGGTGAATACTCAATGGCTGTTGTTCAGGCCAACAACTTGCTTGAGGATCAGAGCCAGATTGAGTCTGGTCCTCTTAGCTTGCTTGAGACTGGTCCTTATGGTACCTTTGTTGGTGTGTATGATGGCCACGGTGGACCTGAGACGTCGCGCTACGTTTGTGATCATCTCTTTCAACATCTAAAACGTATGGCTTTTTAGTTTTTAGGGTCACTCTCATTTTTTAGAGATTCACAGGTGTTCCATGCCGTTGAATGTGTATCGCATCAGGTTGTTGGCTATAGCAGTTAGAATGTAGTTAAAGTGGCGATGTTGATGGCCCCAAAAATTGCTGTGGTACATTTTCAATAGTATGGAGCAAGAATATTGTCTTGCTCTAGGAACATCTATGAATTTCTGTTTGGACCAAGCTTAGATAAAGTTCTATTGGTGGTGTTTGTGTTTTTCTCCAAATAGAATTAGAGATTCACCTTGATAATCTGCATAATAAAGGTTCGCACCAAAAGAATTATGCAAATTACCGAGGTGAAAGTCTAATTTTGATAGGAGAACAGTAAAACTGTATGTAAGTTTTGTCCTTTCAGTTCAACTCATTACTCAATGTTTCTTGTGAACATTTGTATTGACCTGTGCATATTTTTTTAAGGATTTGCGTCTGAGCAGAAGTCTATGTCGGTGGAGGTTATTCGGAAGGCGTACCAAGCCACAGAAGAAGGCTTTCTGTCAGTGGTTACAAAACAGTGGCCTATGAATCCCCAAATTGCTGCGGTGGGATCTTGTTGTTTGGTTGGTGTGATTTGTGGTGGTATCCTCTATATTGCTAACCTTGGTGATTCCCGTGCTGTGCTTGGGCGGGTTGTCAGAGCAACTGGGGATGTTTTGGCCATCCAGCTTTCTTCTGAGCATAATGTGGGCATAGAATCTGTGAGACAGGAGATGCATTCTTTGCATCCGGATGACTCAAAAATTGTGGTTCTTTTTTTTTTTTTTTTTTTTTTTTTTTTTTTTTTTTTTTTTTTTTTTTTTTTTTTTTTTTTTTTTTTTTTTTTTTTTTTTTTTTTTTTTTTTTGAAACAAGGTAAATTAACATCTTTCCCAAATTCTTGGATCCTTATTTGAAATTGGAAAATTTAATTTATTATTTGCAGTCTATCAAAATCTAGATGTGATTTATTAATAATTGCATTTTGCCAGTATTTTTTATTTTAAATATATGCATATCTAAATTATGTTGTCTGTGATTATGATGACTCTGTAAGTATTTGGATTATGCAATATGTAGACTGATTCTTCACAGTTGGTCCTTTGTGCATAGGCTTTGCCGTCCTGTGCATGAGTTATGGTCTCATTTTTATTTATTTATTTCTGTTTTAAAAACTTTTCAAGTCATTTGTCTTTTTTGTTAAAATGGTTTTTAATTTGGTAATGTGATTGCAAATGTGATTTTCCTAAAGGCGAAACCCTAAATCATGTAATAATTGGAAAAAGAGATTTTAATCTTTGGGTATAAGCATCTCCTTTCATTAGTTAGCTAATTTCTATTGAGATATAAGCGCTAAAAATCTATTTACCCTCTATGCAAATGAATCTATTTTTACCAGCTTTATATTGAGTTATTTATAAATATTACAAACATCATTAGAGGTACAATTTGTTTTTTATTTTCCTTTAATTGCGAGGACAAAAAAGAAGGTTCTTGTAATTTTAACCAATTAAATGAGAGATTGAAGTAATATGCTCTGTTTTAATCATAGTTTATGTTGTAGCCTTTGTCATGTTATTACAGTAGTTAAGAAATGGAAGCATCACATATGATCTTTTTTTTGGTAGATATATTACCTTTGATCTTATATATATTATTATGTTACAATATTAGGGTTATTCTTGTAGTTATCGAGTTTTCTTATATTAGTAGTGTTCTTGGCAGGGCTTGTGCTACTCTAAAACTTGACTTAGACTAGTAATATAACTAGGAATTGTTGATTTTTTTTTCCTATTAAATTGATGCTACAAAACTTCAAAAAATCATCAAAATTTTGGTGGAATTTTGCTCGATTCAATTCAATAATGGTTGTGGATAAGATAAAGCGGAGGGACCACTATCCTATATAATATATCATATCATTTGAATATCAATCAGATATGTTCTTTTTTGTCTCTTCTTTTCCATCAAACCAACCCCCCATAATTTTAACATGGTGTTAGAGTTCTACCATCCTCCTCGACCCAATATCATCACTATTCTGCTGCCACCTGCTGTGTCCAAAATTTGAAACTCCTTTTCGGTGTCTTTGTTCACTGACTTCCCTTCTGTTTCCCCACCCCTTTGTGTTAGTGCTATTTAGAGCTTATTTGGGTGATGAATTTTGTCTACTGTTTTCAACTTCTCAGACATGTTTTAGTTGGTTTTTGTGTCTACTAAATTCTAATTTGAGGTTATTGTTGCTGGTTGAAGCTGTATGTACCTTTTATTTAGTGAGTTTAGAGAAGTTTGGTATTTTTTCTTGCTGGGCAAGATGATCGTCTCTTCCTCCTAGGTTAAGGCCATACACAACATTGCAGCAGCTTTATGGTTTGTGTCATTTTAGCTATTTTGTTAAGCTATTTTTCTAACCATGCACATTTTGTGTATCACCTCTCCAGAATTTCTTTAACAGTGTTATGATATCTATTTTACCGGGATGTCTTTCCAGTTTTCAATTATAGTTTACTGAACCCACTTTATAATTTTAGGTTGTTCTCTTAAGTCTTTACTTGTAAAAATATAAAAAGTTTTGTAAGCTTAGTTTAAAGAAGGGTTTATTGTTAAAACAAGACGGCCTTTAAGTATTTGGGGGGAGGGGGGATCGTAGTTAAAAGCTAGATTTGAAACACGATTTTAACCCCTTGGCCAAATTCTTTCGAACCTTTTCTTACGAAAAGAAGTTTTGCCTATTAAGATCTTGTAGCCTTCATAATCGCTCCAATCTAATAAGTAATTATGTAATGAATTTGCAATTCAATTGGTTGCAGTAAATTCAAGACGAGAGAGGAGAAAAATAAGACTATATACTAGTTCACTCTCTAACACAGAGCTACTACCAGTTTCCCAATCCAACAAGATTGAGATCAAACTAATTTTCAACGTTTACAAACAGAAACAATGACAACCAAATGTCTTGAGCTCTACCAGATGATTTTATAACCCTTTTTATAGAAGCCTAATACAATTACAAGAACATTGAGACACCTATCTTGAGAATTACAAAACCTTCAAAGATAAACACAAATTTAAGAACAATATCACCTGATTTCTTGAATTTATAACTGACAACTTAGGTACATGAGTTGGTGATGATGACTTTATCTTGAGATGTAAGACTCCACAATGATTGCTCAGTGTTGATTCTGAAATAGACTTGATCCTCTCAATATTTGCTGAGTATTCTTGAAAAAAATTGTCTTAAAATGAAGGGAGATAAGATTATTTTAAAGATTAATCGATTAAATGATCTGTCCCCAATTCTAGATTTTCAACAAATAAGATATTGCTTGTTATTGAATTAATTGAGTAAAACAGAAAACAATCCAATTCCTTGAAAAACATAGTACTTGATTTATCCGATTAAAAAATCGATTTAAATTAAATTAATTTTCTTAACTTTTTGAAAAGATGAAGAACACATTAACATATTAAAACAAAGATGTGCTTGGTCTGTTTGGGTGTTAAGAAACTGTGACCACTCTTCCAATTAAGAGTTTTATCATGAGCAGTTAATGACTCTTAAAAAGATTGATCATCATCACATCAACACGTACTGCAACAAGTTTACAACAAATAAAAAACTAAACTAAGTCAAGGAATTTAATTTCATTGGTTGGTAATCCATCAAATGCTTGACCACAAGTCTTGAGTCAACACAACTCTGACCTAGGAACACCCTTAGAAATATCTGTGAACAGAAACTCTGAAGGAGGCTAAGAAGAGAATGATCTCATTGCATATAGTTGTGGAGAATGTAGGTATTTCTAAAATTCTAGAATTATACTGCAGTAAATATACAAAAATATAGCAAAAAGTGATCGGTTCAAATGCACTTTTTTTTTTTCTTTTAGAAAAATAAATAAGGAAAGACTTCCTATTTAAGGAAATCCCCTGTAGTTTACGAACAGCTTAGATCAAAGCTGCCTATCTGACAATGCAATCAAAATGCTACTTGTTCTCTTTTCCTTTATAAAATTAAGCTACTTAATGTTTTAAGAGCTTTTAAGAAAATGTGTCAGCCCAATTTCTTCTTTTAAGGGGAAAAAGTGCTAGACCAAACATTAACTTAAACTTGTCATGTATAATACAACTTAGTTATGAAATTTTTTTGGCAGATTTCTAGATCCATTGGCGATGTATACCTTAAAAAGGCTGAATTCAACAAAGAACCATTGTATGCCAAGTTTCGGGTCCGGGATGGTTTTAAGAGGCCCATTTTGAGCTCTGACCCATCAATTTCTGTTCATGAACTTCAACAGCATGATCAATTTCTCATATTTGCTTCTGATGGTCTTTGGGAACACCTTAGCAATCAAGATGCGGTTGATATAGTTCAAAACAACCCACACAATGTAAGATACTATATAGTCTTTTCATTTGTTTTGTATTTTCATTCCTTAGTTATTGTGGTTTTGACCAGTCATAACTTAAATGCCCCTAATCATTTCATTAAGTTTCAAATGAGTTGATTCAGGTCTCTTGGAGCATTTAGCGCTTGATTTTCTTACCATGGTTTCCATGCACTATTATGTCATTACTGTTTTCATTTAGATTATGGTCATGCTAACTTGCTCTCCTCTTGTAAATGCTATTGGTTGCATTGGATGTTAAAATTGATAAGATGTGTCATATATTTTGGATATATGCAAAAGCTGCGACATCAATTGCTTACAATGCACAATTTTGAATGAGAAAAGATATCTTAAGAAATCAAACTCTTAATAGTAACACCAAAGAGTGAAAGATAGATGCTGGCATTACATGCTTTATGTCTTGCAGGGAATTGCTCGGAGGCTCATCAAAGCTGCTTTGCAGGAAGCAGCAAAAAAGAGAGAGATGAGGTACTCTGATTTGAAGAAAATTGATCGCGGTGTCCGCCGGCATTTCCACGATGACATCACAGTTGTAGTTGTATTTCTTGACTCCAATCTTGTCAGCAGAGCCAGCTCAGTAAGAGGTCCTCCTTTATCGGTGAGAGGAGGTGGTGTTCCCCTACCTTCTAGAACTTTGGCTCCCTGTGCTGCACCAATGGAAACTTAGTTCAGGTTGATGAAGCTGGCTGTATGATCTTTTATGCTTGTATGTAGTGTTGTACCCTTAGCAGACATTGAGCTCTGGTGACCCACCAGATTGTATATCCAATTTAACAGAGATTGAAAAAACGTTCGCTCATTTAGTACAATGTAACAAGTGACTTGGGGTATGTAGCTTGCGTGAGTAAAGCATCATGGAAGTAGAGTACCAAAGCCAAAGGTAACCTTGAATATTTAATCAGTAAGAGGCAATCATGTTTGCATCTCATATTTTTCTCATCCAATGGGGAGTGATTTCTGTAAGTTGTGCACTCCTATGAATGCGTAGGTAGTTTATCGCACTCGATAGGAAAACTAAATAAGTATCCGAAGTTCATATTATTTGTTATCCTTATTTCTTTTAGGTTATGGTTAATACAAGAAGGACGATGAATATGAATTTTGGATCTAGTTGTAGGTACTCAAGTGATGGCTATACTATCTTTGCAATTTTAGATTGAAGTATCATCAAGTGTTTCTTTAACTTAATGTTTGCAAATATTACTTTTCATACATAATTTCTTTTATCGCGATATTTAATTATCCGATTTGATAATTGCAGTAATCTTTACTTGAGATGTAATATATACGTGGTATGATACAACGTAAGAAAAGTAAATAATACCTAGATGGAAAAAAGAATTAGCTATTGTCGCAATGGTAATTATAGAGATCTGAATAGGTGGATAACTATATTCGCAATTTAAGTTTTTATGGTGTACATAAACGATTAGCTGAGTTCGGCTCTCGAAGTTCATTATGGTCATGATATCTTAAGGTTTCAAGAGCATTACCAAAGTATTTATAGACAGTGACAGATTTAGCAAATTTCTTTGTAAAAAAAATGGTTTTGTAATATTTTTACAGATGAAAAATATTGCAAATTTTTTAGAAACACATAATATTGCTATATATAAAAAAAAAAAATCTAAATGTCTAGACTTCGACAAATGTCTAAGGTTGTAAAATTAGAAGTTTATTATCTCTTCTATTTCTTGTAGTTTTTACACTTATTTTTTAAAATTGTCTTATAAGGTAATGCCAATATTTTTGTAAGAAAAAGAAAGAAACTGGATCTACCCATACTTATAGAGAGGTATTTACATTGATAAGGAGATTTAAATCTGCATCTTTGTGTTTATCAATTGGACAAACGAGAAATTGATGTATCCAGCGACCGTGTACATACAGAACATAATGATGAGATGCACTAAAACTCTATTGCTTTTAATAAGATATATTTTTTTGTATTTTTTCTTTGTAACGAATAAATTTATTTAGAACAAATATATTTCTAAATGGACAATAAATAATTCGATTGCTTTCTGAAATTGTTTTTAGGTCTTTAAAATGCAAAATTAGAGATTAAAATTATATTTTACTAAATTTGAAAATTTAATTTTTTTTTAATTTGAAAAAAAATCATAAATTTTATTTTTGAATGTCAGGGAAAATGTATTGTAGGTTTAATTTATTATATGAGAAATTTAGCTGTTTACTACTTAGTTTGCATGAAAAATGGTTTAATAAAAGATGAGATCTTGAACACTTTGAAACAGTATTTTTTTTAAGATGAGTTTATTGGATACTATAAACCATTTTCAATTTGTAAATTTTAAAAATTTTATTTATGGGAAAAATGTTTTGACATGTCGGTATTTAATATTATTAAATTTACTAGTAAACTTTAAATTTTATAAAATAAATAAATAACTATTATTTAGATATAATTGAAATTATTGATCTAACTGGAGAAAAGATAACTTCTTATGGCAAAGCCCACACACTCACTATTCAATTAAAAGACACACAACATATAAAAAAACTTTTAATATCTATATATTTTTCCATTTATTCATAATAATATTAAAGTTATAGATTAACACAAAATCCCTATAATTGTCACTAATTACTATTATATGAATATAAAATCCTTTAAAATTTAATTAATAATCTATTATTCAATTCTATTTTTGTTATTAGTTTTCTTTACCTTTACTGTAATTTCTTATTTTCAAGAAATCCCAAATTTTCACTTGTGCCTTTATCTTGCAAATTGCAATTTTTATATTAGAAAGGGGATTTATGGTTCAGTTAATTGCATTTTGGGGTTGAGGGTATTTTAGGAAAATAGACAACAAATTAAATAAGGGTATTTTCAGTAGGTGTTCAATTTTCAACAATAGGTGCCTTTTCAACATGCGCTATGTTAACTCGTGACAGAGGCACTCGTGACAGAGGCACTCAAGACTCTGAAATTTTTCTATAAATTGAAGTTCTTGAGCTGATTAAACTCCTTCAAGTTTCATTTGGAATTTTATGATTGATTCATTATGATTGATTCATGATGAATTACATTATTTTTATCTCAATCATTTTTTTCTTCTTCCAAGATTATGTTAATGGATTTGATTATTGGGCAATGATACAAACTTGGCCACCAGGTTTTTGCGTTAGCAGGAACTGTACGGCAACAACATCAAGACCACTGAAATTCACCATACAAGGTTTATGCCCATCTACTTACATGACACACATGTGTACCTTGCTTCTTAGTGGTCTATGTACCTTGCTTGTTCCATGTCAATTGATTGATTACTTCCTATTTCTTGTAGTTATATTACTCAATTGATTTATTTAGCAACATATTAGTAGACAATTTAGTTTGTTGGCTGCATTTTTATTCAGTTAACTGCATATAAGCACTAATACAATTGTATATATAAGACCTTGATCTGTTAGCTGTATTTTCAAATTTTTTTTCTTTTTTAGAATTTTTATAGGTTCTTATTCAGAAGGTTTATTGAAAAATAATTATCTTCAACTTCTTGAGAAAACTTATAATACCAGAGAAGAGCTTGTCGAGAGTGTCCGTGGTATTGCTTTCTCTTTAGGATGTGTAACAACAATAGAGAGATCTAAGAAAGATGTGTATGTCATTATTGGATGTGATAGAAGAGACACTTATAGAATTAATGTTCCCTTAGATCAGAGGAAGAGAAAAACTACATATATTTGCGAAGGAAAAAAAAGATAATCGTGATGGTGTGACTGACTATGATCCGGGAAGGAGGCCAAGGCAGTACCTGATGGTGGATTTCTTTTGGAATGTACAAGCGTCGTTATTCCATAGGGAAAGTGGAGTGTTGATAGAAACAATTGTTATATTAATTTATTTTTAAGAAAAAGAATGTGGGAGTTGCACTAGACAACAAATTAAATAAGAGTATTTTAGAAAAATAAAAAAAATGTGAGTAAAAACGAGTGGCAATAGAAGAATGAAGAGTGGTGATAGAGTCTCCCAAAATTAAATATTGATTTATTTATTTCCATATTTAGAATAAAGGCGAAATTAACAATGTAGTTATGAAATATTACATTTTTGAAGTCTTTGTTTTTGAGTTTTGTTACCTAGTTTTCCGCCATGCGCCACCATGGAACTGAAACAGTGAAGGTATTTGAAGTCCACACACAAGCACACGCTTAACACGAACAACCCACACTCTTTCCAAAAAAATGCTTCTCAAAATTATCCATCCTCACGCCGCGTCACCGCTCCGCAAAGTCCAGAAGAATAATTTGACACATTCGCAATCTCCTTCCTCATCTCTTGTGAGTATAAATCAAGTTTCATTTTCACACACACACACAATTTTAATTTCTAATGGCGCTTAACAACCCTAGTTTTTCAGTTATAACAACTCTCGTCGTTTTATTTCTCGTCGCGGCGGCGCTTCCCGCTGCGGCGGAGCAATGCGAGGCGAACTTCGAAGGAGGCTGTCGCAATAAGACGGAGGCATTGAAACTGAAGCTGATAGCGATATTCTGTATACTGGCCACGAGTGTAATCGGGATTTCCATTCCGTTGTTCTCCCGTTCGCTTTCCGCGCTGCAACCGGACCGCGACCTCTTCGTCCTAGTCAAGGCTTTCGCCTCCGGTGTGATACTCGCCACCGGTTACATGCACGTGTTGCCGGACTCCTTCGATGATCTCACGTCGGAATGTTTACCGGAACGACCTTGCCACAAGTTTCCGTTCACCACCTTCATCGCCATGCTCTCTGCTGTTCTTACTCTCGCAATTGATTCCTTCTGCATCAGTTTCTTCAAGAAGAAGCTCGCTGCCGCTACCGCTACGGCTAACGTTAACGTTTCCGGTTCCATTGAAGCTGGAGAGAGAAAGGAAATAGAATTCTTAGGTCATGGTCATGGCCATGACCATGGACATGATGTGCATGCCCATGCAAATAGAGATCCGAAAAACGTGGAAGCAGAACAGTTGCTGCGGTATCGTGTTGTTGCTCAGGTACCTAATACCAAAACAGACCGATTTTAGTTTTAAATTAAAAAAAAAAAATTATATTAAATAATATGTTAAGTTTACACTACTTTTTTTATTATTATAAAGTAGAAATGAAAAAACAATAAAAAATTATACTAATTTTATTAAAATTAAGAAAATGTATCGTACTTATTGATTTTTATATAAATATAATAAAAGAGAAAAATGAGATAGTTTAATTAAAACATCTTTGTTTTAGAGTGTTTAATTTATATAAATGGGATTGTTAAGGTGTTGGAGCTAGGGATTGTGGTGCACTCAGTGGTGATTGGTTTGTCAATGGGAGCTTCCGTCAACCCGTGCACGATTAGGCCTCTCATTGCTGCGCTATGCTTCCATCAAATGTTTGAAGGAATGGGTTTAGGTGGTTGCATACTTCAGGTGATTCATCTTATCTTACAATATATATAATTTATAATTAATTTTGTAATAGAAAAAAAAAACTTAGATTAAAAGATTAAATATAAGTTTACTCTAACCGTATGTTTTTAATATATTGAAATAGAATTGTCTCTATTTATTTATAAAAATGTGCCATATATTATTAAAATTTATATAGTTTTTCTAAATAGAGATCATATATGATATTTTTTTATTAATAAAAGCATTCAAAATAGGTAATTATTTTTTTAGAAGTTAAAAATTATTACAGTATTTGCAGATGGAATTAAAACTTTATTTAACTCTACATGAACAAAATATTTTAACCTTAATTAAGAAGTTAATGAATAAATTAATATACTGTTACCCAATAATTAATTATTTTATACGAATATTAAAAGCTATATTCTTATGGAAATTTTGTTTAAATATAAAATAAAATTGATTAACTTATTATTTGAATTGTTGTTTTATTAAAAAAGAAAGAAAATTTAGAGGTGTTGGTATCTAAAGAAGTGAATGAGTATGGTTTGTTGCTTTGTAACAGGCTGAATATGGAATGAAGGTGAAAGGTATAATGGTTTTCTTCTTCTCTACAACAACTCCGTTCGGAATTGCATTGGGGATCGGATTGTCGAAAGTGTATAGCGACACAAGTTCAACGTCGCTAATTGTGGAGGGGGTTCTGAACGCTGTATCTGCAGGACTTTTGAACTATATGGCACTTGTTGAACTATTGGCTTCTGAGTTTTTGGGGCCTAAGCTACAAACCAGTACAAAGCTCATGACTTGGGCCTTTCTCTCTGTCTTGTTAGGTGCAGGGGGCATGTCAGTCATGGCAATATGGGCATAGATACTCATTTTTCATTTTGTAGATTACAAATCAAATATTCTTTTTTGTATCTCCACCAAAATATGTTGTAGCTTCCATTTACTATATCAAAAATTTACTTTCAAATTCTACTTCATGTTAAGTTTAACATTCTTTAACTTAACCATTCACGCTAAAGCTGTTCAAGTATCATATCATTCCCGACCCATTGCAATTGATGAATTGTTAATTGTAGTTATTTATAAGTTTCAAATTATTATTAATAACACATTGTTTATATACTTTAAAGCTTTAAATACAATATAAATTAACAAATATTAATATATATAGTTAAAAAAATTAAATTGAGAAGAATGAAGGGTGAAGGCTCCAAAGGCTATCTAGACATTTAGCTAAAGTTGTCTTTTAAGGAAGAGGATCAAAATTCTATTTATAGGCTTCTTTTACTATGTTTATGAATGACATGTATGTGGTGTCTTGTTCTCTTTTTATTAGAGAGAGTTATAAGGTTGTTTGATGGTAAAAATTCAAGAGATTAATATTAACAACTAATATTTCCCAATACCAGTGGATGAATGTTGAGAAAGATAAAAAATAAAAAATAACTGAAATTTTATAAATTTCAATTATTATTCTAAACATACAGAACTATAAATATTTTATTTATGAAAAAATAGTTGAAATTTTTAAATTTTGCTTTCTATTTTTTTACCTACTCCTATCTTTCTTTCTTGGGACAAAACATAAAAAAAGAAATGAAAAGACCCGACCCGTGTTAGGATCCAACCCAATCACGCTGAATAACCCAAATAACATTCTTCAGTGGCGCAATTCTGAGTACAAGTTCAACTTTAGAACAAGTTACTTGGATTACACAGTGGAATTGAATGAAAGCGGAAGAATGGATCAATCGCAGAATCAGCGACCAGCGACATCGACAACAACCTCGCGCTCTTTCCAGTTCCATCCAGCTCGTGGCCCCATTCTTGATCTCTTCAACCTCTACTTAGGACTCGGCGTATTTTCTTTTCCTCTCTTCTTCATCTTTTCTTTCTCTTTTGTTTCTTTCTCATTCTCAATCCTTTTCATTTTCACAGCGGAATGCCCGCTCCAAACCCGAAGACTCACTTCGCGAGCCACCGTAAGTTCTCTCACTGCAATTTTTTTACGTATTTTTAAATTTGTCGCTGGAAATTAGAGCGTTTATCACAACTTGCACGTGTGATTTCGAGACGCGAAAAACTACTTTCACTTAATGATTGTGCAAACGTGGTTATAGGTTTTTCGATATTGTAATGTTGGAATGTTTTTGTTCTACATCTGCATAATAATAATTGTCATAATTATTATAGTTTTTACAGCGCTTTGTTTTCTGAATTACTTACTGTACTTGGTTCTGAATGATTATTTTCCGATTGAGCTTTTTTTTTTTTTTTTAAATTTTTTTCTAAGTTCGGTTAATAGTTACCAAATATGTGGAATTTTTCGCATGATTTTTACAATATTTAGGGTCTGATTAGATAAACTTCTTTAAAAACACTTATATTTTACAATATTTAGGGTAAACTTCTTTAAAAAAGAAAAATTGAATTAAACTTGTCTATAAGATAACTTTAGCTTATTTCAAAAGATGGTTTAGCTTATTTATAAGCTAATATTTTTTTTAATGGAGAAACTTATTTAATTTTTTCTTCTTATTTTGTTCTCCTACATTGTTTTTTGGAGGAGTTGATTCAAACATGTGCTTAATGATGAGTAGGGTTGTGTGATAGGTTTTGGTTGTGTTTTTCAGCTTCTTACATTTTCAAAGTTGGAATGATTAATTTCAGGAACAAGACACAGAAACGTGTACACGCACTTAATCGGGAGCTTCCTCCACCAAATGAACAATTCATTCTAGATTTTGAGCAACTCCAGAGCCAGTTTCCTGTGAGTTTGAAGCGGAAAATGGCATTTTATTTTATTTTCGGAAGGATTGAGTGACTAATAGTTTGTCCATAAGCATGATTTACTGCAAAAATTATGGCGTTGGTTGAGTCATGTAGCTGACTTCACCAAGTGGTAAAAACTTGGTTGGTGTTGCTTATTTGTTGATTATGTGTTTTCCTTTCGGGACCAAGATCAATTACGTTCTGTTACAGAAGCAATTCTTATATTGCTAGTAGTGCAGTGTAGTGGCCATGGACCAAGGGCAGACTTTCTTCTTTTTGTTTTACGGAGCTTACGTGGTATTGGATGCATTAATTGGGACTCGCTTCTGCCGTCCCTTCTTTCTTCAGTTTCTTCTGCAGAATTGCCTGCTGGTCAACTGAGTCAAGCAGTGACAACTGTGTCCTCATCGAGCTTATCACAGACAGGAATGCTGCCACCTCCAAGCACGATTGCTAATTCTTCTAATTTTCAGTCTTCAAACCCTGCATCTCCTTTGACCTCTGTTCATACTATTGGCTCCCCCGCACAGTCAATGATAGAACCATTATCATGTGCAGCTATGTCTCCCGTCAAATCATCTGATATTTCATCTGCTGGACAACAATCCAAACTAAGAGGCAGTTCATCTATTAGAAGTAATGAGAAATAGTAGCCTTCGTCAGCTATGTTGCAAGATTATTTTAACTGGCCTTGAGTTTAGTTTAAAACCAGTGACTTATGCGGAGATCTTCAACCATATGCTGAATTGGTTAGTGAATTGGGACCAGAGGCAACAGGGAATGGATGAATCTGTTGTAATAAAATCGTGGAGACCTGACAAAGCCGTAATTGCATGGCTACACAGTTGTTTGGATGTGATTTGGCTTTTAGTTGATGAGGGAAAATGTCGTGTGCCCTTCTATGAATTGTTACGTAGTGATTTGCAATTCATAGAGAATATTCCGGACGATGAAGCATTGGTCACTCTTATCTTGGAGATCCATAGGAGACGAGATATGATGGCTATGCACATGCAAATGTTAGACCAGCATCTTCATTGTCCTACATTTGGGACTCATCGGATCCTGAATCAGACAACACCCAGTGTTTCCGCTGAAGCTGTAGTCCACATGCGACTATCACCAATTACATATACAAGTGTACTTGGAGAACCATTGCACGGAGAGGTAATGAATCTCATCTCCATTTCAAGATGTTCGATATGATGTATGAGCATGTTTTTAAATACCAAGTACTATGATAATCTTAGTATTATATTCAGGGAAATTGTCAGAGGACTAGTTAAACATAGAAGCATATGCTATTAAATACCTGACAAATGTCTTTGATAACTTGCCTTACTCATGATATCTTGTAACTTGGACAATATAGATACTTATAACAACAGTTTCTATCTTTAGTTGAAAAGAGAAAAATAATGATTGTATTTAGCTACACTAGGCAACTGTTTACTTAACCAAGAGTTGCATACCAAAAAATAAATTTACTGAAAATTTGTTTCAAATAAGGGCCTAGGAATGCTTTTCATATTTCTGATAGATTTAATTTCAATCATTAGCAGTGTATGCAGTCCATTTGGTGTTAGAACAAAAGTTTCCCATTTCATTGTCTTTATTTTGCTATGCTGATTTTATTGAGTTGACTCTTAGTTTTTTTTTTTTTTTTTTTTTTCATAACGTTCCTGTTTAAAGTGAAGTTGTTGATTTAGGATATTCTCCCGGTTTAAATCTACTTTTGGATTTTGCTTAACAATTTTGTGACTAATATGTGATTAGTGCTAGCAGATTTAAAAAAAAAAACATGAGGATTGTCTATTCTTAAGCTTGATTTATTCATTGAGATCATATATTTCATTTGAAAATGCTTTTGATATGTGGCTGTTTGCCACATCCATCCACTAGCATAGGCTGTTTGCACCAGCATGAGTTGTCTATACTTCCATGCATAAACTTCAGGATTGTTGATAACTTCAGCATGACGTGTGGTTCTGTATTTTAGTTATTTAGAAGAGGTACAAGTGTGAATCTCAAAACAGATAATTTGATGGCTATTGTGAGCTAACAGCCTTGTACATGAAAGATTTAGATGGTTTCCCACAAGTTCTTAAATTGGGAAATATCAATTGGGGGTGTAGACTTGATTGATGTGTAATAGTGATGCTTTGCTATATGGCTTCATCTATTATGAGTTCTGTCCTCTGACAATCTTATTGTCCTTAAATATGTAAATGCTTATATTATTATTTGTGTCAGTATGTATGACTTCTCCTCCTTAATATGGAATAGCTATTGGATTTAATTCATATATTGTGTTGTGGACATTTGATAATCATTTATTTTACAATCCGTTTTGCATTCGTGATTGATGAATGATTGATGGCATTTCTCTCCTGCCTTCTTTTTCACTATTTCATTATTCTTGTTTATATGAGTAATTCTCATGGAAAGTCAAATGAATTTTCTCATTTAAATTCTTCTACTTTCCTTTCTAATATTCTATTTTGTTGGAATGTATTTTCATAAGCATTTGTTTATTTTAATTACCTGAATGTAGTTGACAGGTATAAAAATATGGTTGATGTAATATATACGTGGTATGATGCAACGTAAGAAAAGTAAATAATACCTAGATGGAAAAAAGAATTAGCTATTGTCGCAATGGTAATTATAGAGATCTGAATAAGTGGATAAATATATTCGCAATTTAAGTTTTCATGGTACATAAACGTTTAGCTGAGTTCGGCTCTCGAAGTTCATTATGGTCATGATATCTTAAGGTTTCAAGAGCATTACCAAAGTATTTATAGACAGTGACAGATTTAGCAAATTTCTTTGTAAAAAAAATGGTTTATAATATTTTTACAGATGAAAAATATTGCAATTTTTTTAGAAACACATAATATTGCTATAAAAAAAAAAAAATCTAAATGTCTAGACTTCGACAAATGTCTAAGGTTGTAAAATTAGAAGTTTATTATCTCTTCTATTTCTTGTAGTTTTTACGCTTATTTTTTAAAATTGTCTTATAAGGTAATGCCAATATTTTTGTAAGAAAAAGAAAGAAACTGGATCTACCCATACTTATAGAGAGGTATTTACATTGATAAGGAGATTTAAATCTGCATCTTTGTGTTTACCAATTGGACAAACGAGAAATTGATGTATCCAGCGACCGTGTACATACAGAACATAATGATGAGATGCACTAAAACTCTATTGCTTTACTCTGGAATCCTGAATTCCAATATAGGAAAAGAGTGATGAGACTAATTCTCTTGTATCTGGTCTCATTCTGTTGAATTCTCTTCAAATTGTTCTTATAAATGCAAAATCTAGTGCTATTATATTCTCTCCATGTTAATACTAATACTATTATTTTCTAGGCACCTTAAGTCTGTGCTCTTAAAGGAGAAACTATCCATATCAACATGGAATTTCTGAAATCCAACACCATCAATACTAACAAAGCTCTGTGAGCAATCATATGATTCAACTGTTCCCCGAGTCTCTGACTTCGTTGATTGCTGGGGTGAGCCAATTGGTGTAAGGAACCCCTTTGAAAACTGCTTGTTACTGTTGAAGCTATCAGCTGAGTAGAGGGCTTGCTCTAGTTCTTGACACACTTGAGTCATTGTTGGGCGATGTTTTGGTTCTTCAACCACACATCTTAAAGCAAGTTGCCCCAGCTTCAGCATAACTTCCATATTGCATGGCTCACTTTGACATAGTAGATTTGCATCTATGATTTCTTCAACATTGCCCTTCTCTATGCTTGGCCTTGCCTGCATGTTATACCAATCTATCGTGATGAAGTAAATGAACTATAATGATCTTCTTGGTTTATCATTTGACAAAATAGAACAATAACAAAAACAAGCAAATCTTTTGCAATGGACGATTGGGGGGGATTATGCATTGCTTACCCAGTCAATAATATGTTGATTACTTAGTTTTTCAGTGGAATCCACCACAGGTCTAGCTGAAACAAGTTGCAAAAGTATGACACCAAAGCTATAAACGTCACTGAATTTGGTCAAATGAAAGCTTGAACAATAGGCAGGGTCAAGGTACCCCGGTGTCCCTTTAATCTGGCTGCTGACATGTGACTGATCACCAATTGGCCCTGATTTTACTAACCCAAAATCTGAAACCTTAGCCTCGAAACCTTCCCCTAATAGGATGTTACTTGGTTTGATATCCCGGTGGATTATGCTTGGCTTCACCCCTTCATGCAAATAAGCTATGCCTATAAAAGGTACCAAGAAAGCAATTCTATGTTAATTAGGGGATTTCTTGTTAAATCAACTGGGGATTATTATTTAAAGGACAAACCTGTTGCTGCTCCTATTGCTATTTTCACTCTTTGCTTCCAAGTTAAGCTCATTCTGCTTCCTGCAAAAAGCTAACGTTCTTAGCCATGCAGTTGTGTTTCAGAATCAAAGATAGAAGCTAATGATGAGTTTTCTTTCTATTCATGGCTTAAATCCTTTTAGTCAAATTTGGTCTATATTTTAATTCTAGCTGCCTTCTTTTTTTCATGTTTCTGATAAGGTGCTCAAGTTAAGAAACATGTTAGCGGTGAAAGAAAATGCTTGAGCGTACACATAATAGTTTTGACTATAATATTGTTCAAGAAGGATAAACAAAAAACTTACCGATGATGTACTCAAGCAGTGAACCATTTGGAACATATTCATAGACTAGTATTTTGGCTCCATCTCGTTCTGACCAAGACATGATTGTTAGAAAGATAAAGAGGAGACTAGAGAAAATAGAAGACATTTTATTGTATTTGACACTGAAGTTACATGATTTAATGCACTATAAACAGTAAAGTAATCCAAAGTCCTTACATGACTTTCAATTAACAAACTAAACGAAGTATAAGAAAAATGTTCCTTAACTTTCATCCTTGATCTTCTAATGCTAACTCACAAATCTTCGTTTTCTAACTATTATTCTAACTATAATTAAGCCAAGTTAGCATAAAATTGTGTAGGAATAACAACCTCACAACACTGAGAACTGGTGATGAGTATATAAACTACCAAAGCAATGTGCTTTTACAATGAATATCACGATGTTAAGAACATCAAATGGTGACACAGTTTTCTTAACTCCATTTTTACTGCACAGTTAAGAGGGAGCTTTTGTCAGTCATAGTCACCTGGTTCTTCACAATATCCAACCAGACCAATGAGATTCCTGTGCCTTACAGCTGAAAGGAGCCTGACTTCTGCCATGAACAAAGAAATAATTGTCAAGAATAATAAATTGAATTTTCTTTTCTGTGGAAGTCATAGTTTTGAATTGCAGTTGTAGTTGAAGTTATCAAAATTGCAGCTAGATAATGTTGCATTATGATTGGAGACCAAAAACGTGCAATATATTTGAGATCACGATTGCAACTTTAAAACCATGATGGGAGTTGTGATGAGAATTGGCATGAGTCAAACAGGCAGAAATATCTTCATTGAGGCTAACCATTTCTGAATTCTTCCACACTTAAGAATGATTCGGAATGAGGTCTCTTAATGGCTAGTGTTTCTTCTAAGTCAAAGGTTCCTTTGTAGACATTTCCAAAAGCACCAGAACCCAGCAAACAATCTTGGCTAAAATTTTCTGTTGCTCTCTCTAGTTCCTTAAAATCAAAATACCTCAATGATATTTTATCATGTTCAAAGCTTTCCTGCTCCTTTCCTGCAGCAATAATAAATAAAAGAAACTTCAAAGATTCAGTGCCACCTTAGGTGAAAGAAATACTTGGATTTGTAAGAAACTTCTCTGTTTCTTCACTACTTAAATTACTTAAATGGGATGAATTTTTATCTATTTGCTTTTACAAATGCAGCTCACTCACCTTTCAAAGTCTTATGTCGCTTAAGAAGTGGAATGACCTTTTTCCTGAAGAGCCAGTAGAGTAAGGCCACTACCATTGTTGTGAAAATGCCTGCAATAAATTCCAGCAACATCTTATGTGCAGATCCACTCCTATGTGCTATTGCAGGTGGTGAAGTCTCCACCAAACTGAGGTGAATATCAAAATTTCCAACCTTAATATCGATATTCTCTCCAAAACTACAAATTGAGACATTAATTTCTTTTGCTAGCTTCAATTGGGACCCATCATGTAACATGTTACATAGGATATTGTTGCATGTCCTTGTTTATTAAAGGGCATTCTCAATTTGATTTACTTGGTCATATCTTGGGACGGCATATAAGCCAAGAACATTTCCATGTGCAATAATGAAGAATATATCACAAAACATCCATTTTCAGCACCAACGAACAGAGAACAGAACAAATAACTATTATTTGCAACAAAAATGACTTTATCAGCTTGTTATTATTTATCAAGATGCAACGTGGAATCAGAAACAGAGAGTATTCTAGTACTATTGAAGAATTATTATTTATTGAATGCTTTCAAAGTTGAACAGACATGCCGGATAGACTTCAATATAAGTATCCCAAGTTTAATATTATAAGGACTGACCAGGTAAAGTTTTTTTGTTTAGCAAATTGCTAACGTCCTTTAGTGTTTGGTTTGGCCCGTATATTTCGCTTATTTGTTACCTTAATTATTGTAATGGCGTAATCAATGTTACTATCATAGTTTTTTTTTGTACTTATTGATCTTGTTGTTTATTTTTTTCTACTAATTACAACCCTAATACTATGATTAAGTATAATGTATTATATAAATGTATTATATATCCACCACAAAAAAAACCAACAATGTCAACATAGTATTAGTTGCTCCTTAATTAAAACAGTGTTAGTTGAAAATATTTTCTTTTTTCCTTCTGATTTGTCGAGTCCATCTATGGATCTTGCACTTTCACCAATTAAAGTATTAAAACGTACTTTGTTTACTCTCATTTGCAATTTCTTGGCCTTGTAAAAATTCAGTTTCAAACTTTTGTATAACTACACGTTTCTATTTCAACATTTTTAATGCAAATTAATTTCATTTTAGTTTGTCTTCTTTCCCCATATTTGCCCCATTTAGATTCTCTTGTTGATTGACTCTTGTTCTATCCTATCTTTCCAGAAATTGGTTCCTCTCTTAGATCCCAAATGCCCCTCCATCTCTGGTCTTTTGGATTCGAGATGCAGTTTGACTCATTCTACTTTCGAACTGAAGTTTGCACCCTTTTAAGATTGAAGAAAGCTGTTAATGTAGTTAATAAAATATTTATAAGATTTTTAAACTAGTGATTTTTTTTTTCTTATTGTATTTTTCTCATCAAACCTAAGAGACTATAAATAAGTATAGATTTAGCATTATTAAATAATGATTAATGTATATATAATTAAAATAATTGATACACCTCAATATGTCAGAGGCTGTCACGGATGTGAGATAACAAGATTTTATTTCTAAGCATAATACAATTCAAAGCCTCTACTTGACCAAGTTGATATCATAACAATTCAAACAGGTGGGTCATATTCAGAAAAAACTTTGTTGCAATGTAGTAACAGTCAATTTCATCTGGTTTGTTTAGAACTGATTATTCTCGTTATGCAAGTCCATTTAAATTGAGAAAGGAGGCTAATCCCAAAGCCCAATATTCAACATGCTCACCTACAGGTTAAGTTTAGAAGGGACTAGTCCTTCACAGTATGACGAACCAACATGCTCACCCTAAACCCTTAAACAAGATCAGCCCCAAAAAGGATATATGTGAGAAATGTACAAAAATGTATTCATCATGTTCAACACCCTTTTACCTCAACTTGTTCCTTATTTAATCACATTAACTATATGTTCTTCATAGCTTGATAACATCTAAGGAAGAAACACAGTGTGGTTGATCTGTACGTTATGGTATGAACACGTGGAAGTTTTCAGAAAACAACTAAAAAGTAATAAAAAATAACATTAGGAATTAAACAAACATAAAAAAGAAAACATGGAGGTTTTTAGATTCCTTGCTAATATTCAAATATGTAGAACTTTTGTTAACTAGAAGGAAGTAATGCATGAAAGCTTAGCCTGCCATTCTACGGTTTGTTTAGGCCAGATCTTATCTTCTTCACTGTATAAGTATCAGTCTTGAAAGCCCTGGCAAGGATTACATCATCAATTCCTGTACTAAAAATAGAATGGGGTATTGAAACTGTTCCTGCATTTGCACTTCCAAAAGCTGATATAGCAGTGGCTGAAACTGATTGTGGATTATACTGATAATGTATCAACCCTTTAGGAAATATGAACATATCGCCAGGTTGAAGGTCCTGTGTGTAAAGTGTGCGTGCAGAGTCAACAAATCCTACTTGCAGAGAACCACTGACAAGGAACAGAAGCTCGGCTGCACGGGGGTGGATATGAGGAGGGTTGATGCTACCAGCAGGGTACTGAAATAGTGCATATGATATACTTTGTCCATTAAGAGCAGGAAATTCAATCATGGTAGCTTTTGTCGCCTTGAAAGACTGAGGAATTTGATGAAGAACTCCTCTCAATCCAGTGTAAGTGAAAAAGCTTCCATTGACACTGTAGTTCTGTGGTGAAACATAGTCATATATGATATCTGGATCACTTGCCTGAGCATTGTTGAAAATAAGAAAGGCAGGCACTGACATGTGAAAGAAAATCAATCTTAAGCTGTTTAGCTTCATGTTTCCAATTAACTGAAGCAGAGAAAAAAGTTCATGATTCTGGTTTTGTATGGTCCTTTTTCTGATTTCAAATCACTATTATTTTAGTTGTTGTGCTTAGGTGTGGTATTGGTTTGAGGCTTAAAATCCGCTGGGCCATGATGCTTATTTGTGTGCAAGCCACACCAAAAAGCAATGCTTTTCTGAGCTGGAAGCAACTTTGGACTGAAGATTTTTAAGCCAAGTGTTTTTAGGATAGTGATATCTTTTCAAGGGTCATTTTCTTCATTTAGTTTGTAAGAGAAAAAGCTACAACATAGCTAACACAAGGAGCTGGCTAGAAAAGCACTGTTTCTAACACGTAATTGAGACACACAACACCAAAGGGAGTCTTATATTTTGAAGCTCACCAAATGAGAACTCAACAAAATTAGCAGCAACAATCACAGAAACACTGCTGGAGGAGCTACTGGTACTTGACTTGTCAAAGCACAATGCATATTTTAGCCATTGATACTTACAATTTGAGGATCAAACGATACAATCTAACTTGTTAACTACTAGAAAGACATAATTTAGAAACGTAGAAGTTACAATAGGAGGTCTTGAAATGTCAGAAAAGATCAAGCGTGAAGTCTTGGGAGAAATTGCAAGAGTTATAATAAAAATCTCTAGAGATTCTTAACCTACTACAGTAAAATAGTTATGAAACTACAATGATAAAATTAAACTAGTTATTGGCTTACAGAACTATGATAATACAGATTAAACTACAGATATACTATCAGTAAATATCATTAGTCTATTTCTATCAATAATAAATATTATCCATGTAATAAAATGATTTAATATTAGGTTATCTTTATTACGAGAATCTGTAAATTATGTAGATATACTGTTCAGTAACTTCTATTCATGATTATAAATATTTTTTAATCATTGTAAATGAATTTTTAAGGTTTATTTGAATTTTTCCCATGAGTTTAAAGGTTGAAACTCAAATGCTGTTGAAAACTTTATTTGAAAGACAGTTTGAAACCAAAGTAAAAAATCTTAATATTTTTTTTATTTAAAGTTATTTATCGTACGGTTAGTATTAATATTTGTAAAAAAAATACACATTAAATATTTTTTATGATATAAGAATACTTGATTCAAAACCTATTTCCACTCTAATAGATTAATGTAAAATATTGCTTAAAGTTGTATCTATTAAAAAAAAAATTATTTCATGATAACAATAAAATTCAATTAAAAATTTTCATAATTTTATGTATTGTTGTATATTTTTAAACTTTAACATAATTTTTTAAGATATTCACCATTTTTTTCTAACTAATTTCTAGAATACAGATCATTATTAAATTTATATTATTGACATATCAGAAATAAATAATAAAACAAATTTGTTTCTTCTTTTTTTCCTATTAGTAGAACTTTGTTTGGATATAAATATAAAAAACTATATATATATATATTAATTTTAATTATATTTTAAATACCTAATATCCTTTTAAATTTTGAACATAAATTTGTGTTTTCTCAATCGTTTTGCATTCATATTATGATATGATGTTATTTTTAATATAGTTATTTTTTAAAAATATTATAAGTTAATTTAAAAACAATTAAAAAATATATTATAAAATATAAAATATTAAAAAAAATATTTATGATAAATATTTCATATTACGATATGATGTTCTTTTTAATATATTTATTTTAAAAAATATTAAAATTTAATTTAAAAACAAAATATTAACATCTTTTTTTTCCTCTCTGAAATCATACAAATTCTCAAAATTTACATTCTTTTTTCCTCTCTGATTAGGCCCTCTTTCTTTTATTATCCTCCTTTCTACTCTGTCTGTATATTACAAGTATTTTAACTTTTCAATTCACGGAATACAAATTAATTTTAAATACTTAATAACAGTAAAAAAAATTTAGTATATAAATTTGTAATTGAAAATTAAAATAGATCAATATTTTTAGAAATATAAATCATTAAATATATGTTTTTAAATAAGATTCATGCATAATTTTCTATTGGTCCTAGTATAGTCTTCCGAGCGGGTCTGAAAGTCCATTAACTCTATCCAACTTATTCAATATTTTTGTCCACCGTGATTGCAATTTAAGATTATTTTACTTTGACTAAAAATATAAATATAAATAAAATAAATAATATTTCATTGAAATCTAAGAAGATTAATATTTTTTTTTTTGAAATAACTAAATCTGCTGTCAATATAGGAAAAATAGTATTATAGGTGTAATTTAAATTGTTTTAATATAAGATCATAAATCCAATTAAATATAGTATATAGTCTAAGTATTAGAGAGATTATATTGGTGTTATTATTTTGTTTTGAATGGAAATTGAAGTTATATTAAAATATAAAAAGAAATTTATTAAAATAAAATAGGAAAATATTTCATAATATCTATATAATATTCGAAATTTGTTGAAACGAATGTTTAATAGACTTATTTCAAGAATTTTTTTTATACAAGATAGTCTTTGTAGACAGAATAATCTGATTTTGATACTACTGTTAGGTATCTAAAAAATAGGGTAAATCACTTTAAGATTATAAGTTTGTGTGTCTTTCTTTTTTATATACTATTTAATATTTCAATTTTTTTTTAATATAAAATTTCAACTTAACTTAAACTCCAAAAAAAATATGTATATATTCTGACAATATTGAACTGATTTAGAATATATTATTTGAATATCTCAAAAATATCTATACATGAGTTCTGAATAAAAATACATGCATATGCGGTGCCATCCCTCTTAAAATTAAGGATGAGTAAGTGTTGTTTGGTTGGTCCAAAAAAATGAATGTCTGGGGCATGGTTGATGGGAGGATCCAATAAAAGGTTGACATGTCTAGGTTAGATGAGAGTGGTGGAGTTGCAGAGGTTGATGATGATGGACCATCCCTATGAAATGCTTCATATTTATTACCATTTTCTTTTCCTTTTCTTCACTTTATAATGGAAACAGTGTTCTTGACCATCGCAAACTTCACATTAATGTTCTTCAGTCTTCTGATACGGATGGAGGACACTTTATATGGGGGCATTTAACAACATGTCTATTGCCTTAATCATTCTTATACCTACTTTCCTTTTACACTCTCTCACAATAAATTCTTAGATAAAAAACCTAGATATTTTTACAAATTCTTACAAAAAAAACTATTTTTTTATAAAAAATATCTTATCTAAATATATATATTTTTATAGTGAAGACTAAATTAAGAAAAAATAGACTATATATATATATATATAAACATTTTATTTAATAAAAAACATCTTAATATATATATAAACATTTTATTTAATAGAAAATATCTCAATCATATCTATGATAAATTTAATGTTAAGTGAGATATATTTAATATTTTAACTAAGAAATATAATAAAATAAAATTTATTAAATAATATTACAAATATAAAACAATTATATAATGTAAGAGATAATTTTTAATTCTAATTAATTTTATAAAAATATATTATTAATTTAAGTATTGAAATATAATCATAAATACACGTGAATCAATAAAATTTTAAAATATAATTAAAAAAAACATAAAAAACTATTTTAAAATATCCTGTAAGAATATATTTAATGAAAAATTTTAAACAATCTCTTTTAACATAAATGATTTTCATTTTTAATTTTAAAATATATTTTTAATGAATATTTCTTGTTTTTTTTTAACGGTGGTTTTTTAGGATGTATTTGAATTGAAGAATAGATTTAAGAGAGTGAAAAATGAAAAAATTGAAGAAAAAAAAAAATTGCTTGGATGGAAGAAAAGAAAGTGGTAAGGAGTAGAAAGTAAAATAATATTATTTATTATTAATAATTTTTTTAACTATTTTTTAATATTTTTAAAAATTTATTATTATTATTATTGTATGAAAAAATATATATAATTTAATATTATTATTTATAAATTTATTAATTATTTTGAATATATTATTATTATAAAATAAAAAATAAATATTATTATTAATATTTATTAAAATTATTATTATAATAAAAAATAAATATAAAAAAATATATTATTTTAATATTATTAATAATTTTTATAATTATTTATATTAAAATAACATAAATACTATCAATTTTATTTAATATTTATTATTATTAATGATTTACTATTTGTGGTTTATAAAATTCGAGACTCAAAATATAAGAAGTACTAATTATGTTCTTAATACTTTTTATGGAAAAAAAATATGTATTTAAATATACGTTCGAGTGAAGTTGACCGTTTAACAGCTATGTTTTTTCTTTTCATATATTTTATCAATTCTTATTAAAAGGAGTACTTTATAATTTGAAAAATAAATATTAAGAAAATAAGTTGTAAGTACTTTATCTTTGGATATATTTTTTTTTTATCTTACCACAAATATTTTTAGGTCTTTTTCATTACATGAATTAATTTTATTTATATTTACAATAAAAGATAAAAATAAAAATAATATTTTGATATAATAAAATGGATTGATTTGAAATGGAGGTGAAAGGCCCATGAATGTTAATGTATTGAAGATATATTGTTGATCAAAGACTAAAATTCTTAGGTCTTAAAAAGAAGTTGACTAAAACTCAAGTGTGTTTTAATAGGTAGAGATTTTATATCTTTCAAGGTTGGTTGGTACTTTAGTGTAGTTAATAATGGATTCTTACAAACAAGACACTAATTTAGTTTTAAGATATTCAAAACCGAATGAATTAAAAATAATAATAAAAATTTGATAAAAAAAAAACAAAAACAAAAACAAAAACAAAATAGAATTAAACTTATTTTAAATTTTTTTAAATATATAATTTGATTTAAAAAAAAAGTTAGATTTCAAATAAAAAATTGAACTAAACTATTTATTATATTTAAATAAAAAATTATATATTTAAATTTAAATAATAATTAATAAATAAATTTATATATATTTTATAAAAATATATTTTATTTAATTATATTATATTTATAATATATTTATACTTATAAAATATGATAAAAATTTATATTATAATTTTCAAGAATAAAATTATATAATTTATTTATAAATATAAAAACAATTAAAATTATAAATGAAATAATAATTATACAAACAAAAATTACAAAAATTATAAGGTCAGGTCAGAAAAAATATAAATAGAAATTTTTTTCTATTCTTTCTCATTTCTTTTCATTTCAAAATTTCTCACAAAATTTCTTCTTTCAAATTCTTTTATTTTTTTTCCAAGATTTTTCATTCAATTTTTATTTGTTTCAATTTTTATTTGTTTGAAGATCTAAGGGAAAAAATTCATGAAGAGTAGATCCATCTTGTTCAATTAGAATATTATTTTGAGTAAGTTTTAAGTTTTCTTAATTTTTAGAGTTCTTTGTTCAAAATACTTAGAGATCTAAATTTTCTATTCAATTTGAATAAGTTCCAATCTAAATTTATAATAATATTTGTGTTTAAGATCTTTTAGAGTAAGATATAACATCTTTGATTCATCTCAATCTGGAAAAATTATTTTGTGTTCTAAATTGAATTTGAAAAAACATATAAATGTGAAATTTTGTGAGAAATTATATGAGACTTGTTATATAATAAAATGTTGAGTTTATATAACTATGGGATTTTATGAAATATGATATGAAATTTATTGTATGATGAACTATTGAGACTATATGCCTCTGATAGGTTATGAAACATAATGTGAGTTTGATTATATGAGGAATGATGAAAATTATTTATGAGATATGACTAATTATATGAAAAATTATGGGATTATATGGCTATGTGTCACTGAGATTAAGATGAGTTGTGTGTTTGATTGTGTGCTAATGAGATTTAGATGAACTATGTGTTGGGTTGTGTGCCGGTGTGTGTGGTTTGTTATGTGTGATAAATTATTATGTGAATGTTTATGTATGAGTCAGGTAGTTACCACGAGCTACTCTTTGGTATAAATTTAGTATACATATGAAACTTTAGAGATATCAAAATGATATGTTCAGACTTCAATAGTATCTTAGTCACGTAGATAAGGGTACCGTATTGTGAGAAGTCGATAGATGTTTCAACTACAATTATCATTGGATGGGGTGAGCTATCAGTTCTTTGATTTGTGTGTAGGAATCACCATGATGTGCCTTGTCAAAATGGGGATAAACTTGATAATTCAAAGATGAAAAAGATTCTTAAGGTTGGTATATGGTTCGATAGCTAGAAAACATGAATAAGTGTTAATCTTAAAGATTAAGAATTTTATATAATTTTCTAGAAAAGTTTGTCTAATATTTTTTAGTGGATGTGATTGATTGTATATGATGATTGTGTATGAGTAAGAAATTTACTAATTGTTTGAGTAATTTAAGCATAATTGAATAGATAACTATGATGATAAAAATACTATTTGTAAAATTTATTATGATGTATTTTATTTACATTAACTTACCCTTATTGTATTATGTTTATAGATTTATTGTTATTATAATGATTGTGTCTTGATACGAGAACAAATAACACTACAGATCAAGTTAATCAGTAATTCTAGTGGTGTTGAGAAGAAAAAATTTAATTATATTGTAAAATATGTAGAACTATTATAATATAATTGAGAAGTATTATTATATATTATATGGACTTAGTCATAACAATGTGAATATGATATATTTTGTGTTTCTTCTATTATGTTTGTATTTTTAATTGATAATAGTTTAATGAGTTAAAATTTATTTATAATTAAAAAATTATATTAGTTAATTCATTAAAAAAAATCACAAAATATGTTTATATTTAATAATTTTTTATTATAAAATTTATTATAATATTAAAAAAAATATTTTATTATTTTTATAAAGAACATAATTTTTTTTTATAAAAATAAAAATCACTTAACTAATTTAAACCAAATTATAAAATATTAATTTGATTTTATATTAAATTAAAACTTAACCAAATCAAACAAAAACACTTCTAACATATTAAAATCTTATTATGAATCTCATAATTACATGATATCTTAATAAAAATAATATTTAAGCTTAACTCATTCTCATTAAACCAATTCAATAAAAAGAGGTTTGTACCACTATATAAATCTTCATTTGATTTTATCTCTAGACAATGTGGGATCTCTAACAATTATTATTAAGGATAATTTGTTATTTCTTAAACACAACAAAGTGTTGAAGAAAGGTTGGAGACACTTTTCTAGAAGATTCCAAACATGTACACATCTTGGAATATTTTTTTAAAATTGTATAATACCATTGATACTTAGGTGTTTTTTTAAGGTTAAGAGAGTAACTTATCATCAAATTATCTTATTTATTGGGGAATTTGGAAGCTAAGTATAAGGTTAATGGTAGGGTTAAAAAGTAAAGCTAACAAAAAATAAAGTGTTTAATTAAGTTTGAAGCCAAGAAGATAAATATCTCACTCAACTTGAGATAATTGACTCTAAACAACAAGTTCACCAACACCTTTAAGAGGAAAATAGTTCTAACTGGCAGAGAATCAAGTTGATCTAACTAGGATTCAACAAGAGTATAATCTAGCCTATGTTATCTTCGATAATCCTTAGGATCAATGAATGAACATAACAAAGAAAAGGTGAAGCTTCATCAACAAGCCTTAAAAGTTGGATAATGATATAATAATCGTTCTGGCTTGACAAAAGTCATTGATGCTAAAGACTTTTGAAAATAACACCAAAGGGCCAGTTGATGCCCATCATGAGTGGATCCGACTTTAAAAAACTGCTCATTCATGGAAATAACTGATAGCATTCATGTCATCTTTAGTCATTTCTTTGTTCATAAATGAGGTTGAGGTTGTTGGCATGGACAGCTCAACTCTAGAGGCTTGTTCATTTTCTTTTCTTTTTTTCCTTTTAGTTGATTTTTATAATAAATGCTTTAGGGGTTGTGTGTCCTGGATAGCTAGAACTACTGGCTCTCTTGCATGTTCATAAGCCAATTAGCCTTGTCAGACAACTTTTGGTTAATAATGAAAGACCCTCTCCATGTTGATGACCATTTACTTTACTCAATTGAAGGCCTTTATGGTCAATAGATAAACTGGTTTACATTCCACAAGGTGTAACTTGGATCCCACCATACATGCCAAAATGATTTTTGGTGTAATTTTTGCATTGACTAGACCTAAAAATGAGTAATCACCAACAACTGATTCCACAAGAAAATTAACTCAAGGAAGAAACTTTATCCTTGATTAGCTCTTAATCCACTCTGAAGAGTTTTTTAGCAGTTGTGGAACTGATATCTCTATGATGAACTATTATTAAGGATAAGAGTGATAACATTGTAGATGATTGATGATATAATGAAAAGTGGTAAATAAAGCAATGGAGAAAAGTTGTAAATGAAAGAATCAATGGATGAAAAATGCAGGTTTTATTGACTGGTCAAAGACTTGTTTTACATTTAAAAGGTTGCAATACAAGTTGACAACCATTCCTAAAGGGAGTGACACTCCCCATGATTTTTATTTATAGAACTCCCCATGTTTTAGATGAAAGTGTTTCCAAAGTGAATCATTCTCAATGAATGATTTTTCTTCTGATGAACATCCTTTGCTTTGATCTACTTTTTATGTCAAACTGAGATTTGGTAATATAGGATGCACTGGTTGATGATTGTAAGTTAAATTAATCACTTTACCATAAAATCTTTTAGTCAAATAATATATTTAACCAAATGTTTAAAGTGATAAAAATAAAATATTAAAACTTCTCATTAAAATTGTTTTTATTTGAATGTTGTTTACTCATTTTTTCCTCAACAATTAAATATTTTAAAGAAAAAAGCAACTAATAAAAATCATTTCGTGTTCCTTTTTATTATGTTAAAATTAAATAACATGTTCTATGATCTAAATAAAATCAATCATCTTAAAATTACCTCTCTTTTAGTTGACACTAGAAATGAAATTTCTGTACTCATAGCACTTAATATCTTATTTAAGATATAAATTTAAGGAAAAAAATATATACATACATCTCCAAATTTCCATGCATCCCAATAATATTCATTTTTTAACATCGTTTTTTCTGAATCTGTATTTTATATGATATGGATTTATTAATTACTGTTTCATGTTATTCGTTCCAAGGTGAAAAGAACATGCCATATTATTCTAACATCTCCATATACAGGAAATGGAAGCTGATTTATGTCAAAATTTTCTTTCTAGTAACTTATTAAAATGATGCCACTCATGAATGGCATGGATGGTTGGTTCCTAGTTCCTACTACATATTATACATTCCTAATAGTAAATTCCCTTATATCTAAAAAATGAAAGAACCTAGCTATTTTTACTGTTTGTACTTTGCATATACAAAATTACAGATCCCTTCTGCATAATGGACAAGAAGCATGCTTGATCAGCCACTTATCAATGCAAGGTCGGTGAAACATGTGATGACAATGAGGCAAACTTCTACCAGTCTCCCCAAGCTGAAAGTCCTGCATATGCAGAGAGTTTCAGATACACCAATTTCGACATGCACAAGCTTAGCAACTCTTTTTGCAACCACAACAAAAAAAACCCTTAACAACACTTTTAAGGTATACACGCACATGTATTAAGAAGAAAAACCTTTATGTTTAACTACTTAATGTTACATTAGTCCTTAAATATATATTAATATTATCATTTAACACCACCTTTTAAATTTTGAATTAAAGTTATTCAATACCTACAAAGTGACCTTTTTAATTTTCTAACTTTTAAATAGTAGTGGCAAAATTATTCCCTTTTGAATGACTAAAATAGTGGTTTAGCCCAAAAAAAACTGCATCGAAATACAGACCTGGAGGCAAACAGAACATGAAACTCTCTCCCCAGAAGCATCAACATTGTTGTCACTTGTAATTGTGATTGTTGGGATCTTTTCAACTGAATCTCTCGGTAAGCCTTTGGCCACACCAATGTCAAAGAGGTTTTGAACCTCATCAAAGCTTATTTCAACAGCACCCATCTGACAAAGGAAGATCATAGCATAAGCAAGATGATGCAAAGTGCATAACCAAATTTCTGTCTCGGAGCCATTTACAAGTATATTAGACTAAAAATTACCTGACTTTGGACAGCACTCAACATGGCTGGACCTATCCTTTCACGCACTAGTCTCCCACTCAATAGGCTAGCAAAAACATCAATCTGTATTACATAACTAAAGATGATTAGATTTCTGAACTTGCTAGTGAAAATTACAATAAAATGTCATGGAACCAAGCAAAGAAATCAGCAACTAAAGATGCCTTGAAAATGAAACCAAGTCAGTCACTCACTCACCAAGTATAAGGCACACCCAATTCCAGATTCGTCAGATTTCCAAAGAATAAGGGAAGATTCAAATACTTCAATCGAGAAAACAGCTCCTGATATGGCACCAATAGCAGCCCCTCGAATGAAGCCACTCTCTGTCTCTTGGCCTATCAAGGCTCCAGTCATAGCCCCCAACAAAGTGCCCACTGCCAATAAAACACCAAAATACTGTCACAGTTTGGAATTTCAAATAAAAATTATAAAAAAGTGATTGATCTCAGCTGATTTTGAAAATAGACACAAGACCAGGATATGTAAAATGGACACAAACTTCAAGTGATCTAGAAAATGAATACAAGGCAAGGCATGTGAAAAACATGTACAAACTGAACAACAATACAACACAATCCCACATTCAAGTTCTCCTTTTTAACTCTGCAGAAAACAGAACAAAATTATGAAACAAAAAAATGTATACATATGTAAAATCTATAATTGCCAACAAACTCAAAGACAACCCTCATCCATAACACAACACTCCCAATCACAATGGCAAAGACAATATCTTCACAGCAGATCAAGAATTTGGTGAAATGAGAACAGGGCCATACCTAATGCAAAGCAGAAGGTCAAGATCGCAGATAAGATGTTCCCAATGATAGCAGAGACGAATAGGGTACCAACCCTTTTGACCCTCTCAACGAAATTCCCTAAGGAACCCATCAAAGGACATTGATTTGGCACAAACTCCATGAGGGTATCAAAGAAATTCGAGCGCCGATTTGCTCTGTGTCACAGATTTGGGTTTAAGGAAGAGTTATGTGAGTATATATATATAGTAATGATAGTAATGTATAGAAGAGGATGAAGATAACGAGCTTTATCACTTCCATTCCATAAATACTTAGTGTGCAAGACAATAGAGGAAATGGAATGAAACTGCCTTCAACCAACTCGCATTTAAAGCTGGTGTCCCTAAATATCACAGTGACACTCTCTTCAGCATTGATTTTGCAAAGAACAAAGGATAATAACATTAAATAATATTTTTGTAGTACAAAATATTTTTATTTTTTTACTATGGTTGATAAAGTGGTATTACTATTATTTTTTATCGTGTTTATAATTAACAAATACTTCTTAATAAACTAACATAGATTATCAATTGCCTTAAGAAAAAGTAAAGAAATTTATCATTTTGAACATTATCTGATAATTTTTTTGTTTTAAATAATTGAAAAAATTGAATGAAACATATTATGAAGGATGAGAGAATGGAAAATATCATGTGGGAAGTTTAGTTGTGAAGATTTAAAACAAGATTCCAGATTTGGTATCAGAAGAAGAGGGGAGAGTGAGAAAAGAAGAGAAAGAAAATGGGAATGGCCAGCCTCAGGTGCATAGTCACCACATCACATGCAAATGCTCGCCTCAATAACTTGTACGGAATCCAGGGAAGAAAAAAAATGAAAAAATTGTCTCCATAAACTTATCATCAGTTAATAAGATATCATTAATATAATTGAAAAGGGCCACACATTCAGTTATGGAGCCAAGATTCTCGTGTCTTTGAATGATTGAGTTTGCCTCTAATTTTATTTTTCATTTTATATTTTATGTGAAAAATAAAAACTAAGAATAAATTTTGAATTTTTACTTTTAAAATAAAATACATCTTTTTTTTTTTTTACTTTTTATTATTTTATAAATTTTGTAACAATTTTAACATGAGATTATTTTGTCAAGAATATATTACAAAGATACTTTTCAGGAAATAAATGTTACAAATTTAGTTTTTTTAACCTAATCTTTTAAACATATATTTTACTATTCATTGGAATTATTTAAAAATGAAATTTTTTAGTTTCATAGCTTATTCAATGAGTCTCACCTAATTTTGTTGTCTCAATTTTGAGCAATCATATTAAGTGTGTTACGTGTTATAAAATGTTGTTATCACTCTTTGGGAACATTCATCAAACATGTTTTTAGAAGAATAAAAAACTGGCCGTTAGATTAATTTTTAAAAAATCTAATGGTTGAAACAAAAGATTCTGTCTAGCCTTCACTAAACTTGAAAGGAGAAAATAGTTAACATCTTAAATCCATATTTTCATTTTTGATTACTTGACAAGAAGGAGAGGTATAGATAATAATTATATTTTAAAAATAAGTATGAGTTAACTAGTAAATAAAAATTAATAAATTATGCTAAAATTATGTGATAAAAAATTCAAATATTCAATTTTTTTTATAATTATTTAAATCTAAGTTTAAATATATTTTAATGTATCATATTTAATTTTAAATTCATATTTTTTACATTTTATATTAAATTAAAATTAGATATGAATTTATTTTTAAAATAAGCATCAAATTGAGTCAAGATAAATTATTTAAATTAAGATACAAGTTAGGTCTAAATTCATATCTAGATTAGAATTTGAGTATCAGTTGAGAGATTAAGATTGTCAAAGTTTAAATCTAAATTAGGTTTAAGTTTAAATTAAAATCTTGACTAAATTTAAGTTCAGGTTTGAATGTGAAATAAATTTAAATTCGAATTCAAGTTCAAACCGATTGTAATTTAAATCAAAGTTGCATTAATATATATTAGGTTTAAGTCTAAATTTATCTATAACTAAAATCACATTTAAACTTTAATATGAGTTGAATTAAATATGAAAATTTTACATCATACTTTATCTAAATTGAATAGGTCAAATTTTAATATATTAAGTCAGATTAAAGTTACTAAACTTTATCATAATAATTTTTATTTTATTGAACTTTAACTTTTAATTAATATATTAATAATTCTAATTTATTTAATCATTTCATTTCATAAAGTAAAAGATGTAGGTTGGTGGAATTAGACATAATAAATTATATAAATACTTTTAAAAAAAAATTGAATTATATTTAAACTTTTTTTAATCATTATAATAACATTTTTTATGTATAAATAGATATTCTTAATAAAAAACTTAAAAGGTTTATCTGTAATGAAAAAAAAAAAAAAATAATAGCAGTGCAATATTTTCAAAAAGAAAGGAGAGATGTGCGAAGGATTTTAAATAAGTTGAGGTGTAATTATAATTTAAAATTATTCTAAGGAGGAACAAGTGTAGTTTATCTGATTATTTAAAATTTTTACCTTTATTAACTTATAAAATGTTATATATATATAATATTATTATTTGAAAATGTAGATAATAGTAAAAAATGCATTTAAGTATTATTTTATATTTACAAAATTGATGATAAAGATATTCTTTCTTTTCTTATATAATTATTTTTTAATTTTTTATATTCTTTATTGTGAACTTAATTTTTTTTTATATTTTTTAATAATATTTTTATTTTAATAATATTCGAGTATTACTTAATTTTATTTTAAAAACTATAAAAAATTTCATGTTCGATTAAATGGATTTATTATTATTTTTTATATTTATTTGATTGTAATTAATTTAAAAAGTAATATTACGAAAAATATAAAAAATAGTCACAAGTTAAATTTTCTGACGTGAAAAAATAGTTTTTTTTATACATGTCATGATTAATTCTGACATATTTCTAAATTAATATCTGTTTATACATGTCAATATAATGTGTGTAAGAGTAGATCAAAATGAATTTAGTCTATTACCAAAATATTTATAATAATGATTAGATGAAAATTATTATAAATATTTATTTTATTTCTTATTTATTTATATTAATGAATTATTTTTAAAAATTATTTTATATTTCTTTTATTTAGTACATTAAATTATAAAGTAAAATATAATTATTTAAATAAATTAATTTTCTTTTATTTATGAGAAAGAATGGTCATGAAAACAATTTTGTATGTGATAAATATCTATAATAATATTATATTTTTTATTTTATTGTTTTAATATTTATAAAAAAAATATTTTATTTTATAAAAATAGAAATAAAAAATATATAAAATTACATAAGAAAGTAAACCTTACTAATAATATGTTGGAAGGGAGTAGTTGAGAAATTACTAATTATTAATTGCTGGGATCCATCTAACATCAAAATTGGGCTCCTCTCCAACAAATCTCATCAATTATAACTACTTATCTATTCAAATTTCTCACTATAAACATTCATTTTACCAAATTACACAATCAAAATAATTTAATATTTATGAAACCTAATAATTTTTAAAATATACAAAATCTGTAAAATTTAATGTTTTTTTAAGTCATGTAAAATTGCATAAGTTTTATTATATATTTATAAAAAAATTGAGCAAAGGATCAACTCTTATTTTGCATTGATCCTTAACCCTTTGTTTGTTAGGTTTGATTTAAAATTAGAGTATAATTGATGAAATTAATTATGAAAAGGTTGAGAGAGAAATTGTACTAAATGGTTTGTTTTTCTTTATAAAGTACAAAAAGAGATTTGCTATATAAGACCAAAGTAATTAACATAAGTATTTATTATTTGTCGTGTTAGCAAAATAATAAATGAAACAGTTTAAAATAAATATTAAGAGAATTTTAAATAATAAATAAAATAATAAGAAATCATTATTCATAAAAATTATGACCATAGTATAGTATTAAACTTGGACATGACATTCCAACCCGTTAAACCAAAAATCGAATACATATTTGTAATATTCAAACAAAAAATGCATTTGAAAATGTTTATAGAATTTAATTGAATTTAACATTAATGAATAATTAAATTTTGTCACTTCAATACTATTTTATTATAGATTTTTGAAGATTATAATTAAGTTAATAATATATTTTTATTATTAGATTCAATGAAGAATTGAATATTTATACTAATATTATTTATTTGACCAACCTAACTATAGTTACTGATAAATTATTTAAAAAATGGAAAAACCTTCTTGTTTGAAAGGGATATTAAATTTAAATATTAAGAAATAATAAAGTTTTTTGTACAAATAATTAATATTAATAATATAAAAAAAATTTAAATTTCCAATATTAAATGAATTTTAAGAAATATTTTATTGAAACCTAACCAAATTATTATGATTAAGTGAAAGAGTTAGGTTAAAAATAATGTTGTAAAAATCATATCATACCAGTTGGTTCAACTGGTCTAACTGAAAATTGATTCAATTAATTAAGTATAATGATGTAAAAAATAATAAAATAACATTTACTTATTTTTCAAAATTTTATAAATACAAATTTAAATTGGATTTTCAAATGGAAAAGTATGCCTCTTAGTATTTTTAAGAATTGGTTTAAACAAATTTGGTATGAAACAAATATGTTTTGGATTGAAAATAGTATGATTATGATTTATATTGTTTTGAAGTATGTAAACTTATTATTTAAGTATAGAAAACATGTGTTTTATGCCTTTTTTAATTGATTTTGATTTTTATTTGAAGTGAAAGGTTTTTGTACGAGCGAGTAGTGTGGTAGTAGAAAAAGTGGCTTCGACGATTGAAATTTGCACCAAAGAATAAAATAGAAAAAAATCTATAATAACAGAAGCAGAATTACAAACATAAAAAAGCACTGCCTGAAAAGCCTGTGGTATACACTCATTCCATCTATTGGTTTCATACATTTTCTTCAGCCCCTAACTAACCCAAATCTAGAAAATTTTATTAATCTCTATTAATATAACCAGAAATGGTAGGACAAAGAATTGAGGTTGTAAAACATAAAAAAATTACAGGGCGCAGCAACATGCGGTAAACAACTTTTCCTTCCACCCCTGAAAGTATTATCTCGCAAATATGGTCCATCAATCACCTTAGTATAATATTGACATGTTGAACTCAATATGAGCCTGAAAAAGAACTAAATCAGCGTCAGAGGTGAATGGCAACAAATTCCATATTAAATTTGTTAAACAAAAGGCCACGATTCAGAATCATGGTTGGAGTAAACAGATAACTGTCCTTCAACTTTAGCAGTGTTAATCCTGAATAACTATAGGTTGCAGAAAATTCAAAACTATCTCCACACAATGTAATATATTCGTGACTAAATCTGACCTTATGTCTAGATGAATTCCCCAACTACAGAACTTAATAAACGTATTAGTGCAAGAGAAAAGATAAATTTGAGATAATTGACTTAACGACAACTTTTTATATGAAATTGCATCTAATCATGCTATCAGCTGATTGAGCATATAGTCTCAATTAACAATAATGTAAAAAATTGTAAAATAAACACTGTTGTCTAACCTTAGCTGTATGGCTATATTCATGGAAGCAAACAGAAAGAGAAGATAAATACGTAAAGTAATACCTATTTAAATTTCGTATTCTTTGAGACGCATCCATTTGGTACATGACCACTTATTACCCTTAATCACTGGACAACCACCTGAAAATTATTTCAGAAACAGACGGTCTTGTTAATTTATATACTTCAAATTTGAATGTTTGTAACATTGTAATAATAATAATAATAATAATAATAGTAATGGTGATCATAAAAGAGAGACTAACCATGCAAACTAGATGGATCTAAGGTTGCATCAGGCTTCATGCTCCAGAAAAGTAAAGCATCACGCATCTTTGGTTTAATTGAAAGTCCTTTTTTTCCACATTCAGAAAGCTCATTCCACCAAGGCACAGAGCTAATATTTCCCTTCGCATCTGGGAACACTGTCTCACCCCCTTCTTCAACATCTGAACTGCATCATTAGAATATAGAAATTTGACAGCATGAGCATTTGTCTTCATATCCAAGACAAATTGAAGTTAGCAGATAAGAGGCAACTGAAGTCACTTACAGGTACATAAGCATTGTTGCTATCCTCTGTCCCCCATTCTTAGTGTTAAAGCTGTCCTGAAAGTAGTCAAAATGAGCCTCGTACTTTTGTCCAACTTCATAATGAAGAACTTGAAGTCCTTCACCATACTCTGCATATTGTGAGACAGTTTATATAGAGGTTTTAAGTACATGATGAAAAATAATATACTATCGACCATGTTGCATGGATATGGGTACGGTAGTGGTACCAGGTGAGGGATACGGCACTTAGAAAAAAAAATCTAAAGGTCCCGTACGTTAAAATAAATTATTTTAATATACATGTATAGAATATAATTTAATATAAATATGATTAAATTGTATAAGTGATAGAAGCATAAGTAAACAATTTATAATGTAAAATGAAGTGAACATAACAAAAAATATCTCATGATAAAAAACTAGAATATGTAAAGACTTAAAAATATATATATATATATATATATATATATACACATATATATTATACTACCTAAACAAGACTTTGATATCACAAACAGCTTCAATCTCATCATTTCTTTCTCTATTATATGTCGAAAGAATTCTTTCAACTCTAGTATATCAAGCGAAAGACTAGTAATTTTAAGAACTAAGAACTCAAACTCCTTCAAATAGATCTCATTCATGTCTACCAATATCCAACATTTTATTTTTACTCTCTTTATAATTATTACTCTTTTTGAGAGGAGACAAAAATTGTACGCTAATCTTCAGCTTTTTAAAGATTAAGTCTATTTCTTTTTATAAAAATAAATAAATTAATACATGTTCTAGCTCTAGCTGTAAAAAGAGTTTCAATGGTTTCAACGCAATTGATTGAAGTCTAGAAATTGCAGCACCATACATGACCCACAATTCCTTTAGCTTCAAGTTCTATCAATCCACATGAAATTAAATAGGCCAAAGTCTTCTCCACCACTTAAAGGTTTTTATTTATTATACTTTACAGGCCCAATTTGGACCAAAGAGTTCCCATACTAATAAATATTGAGTATCGATATATACAGGTATGCATACTTCAGAGACTATCGAGAATCATCGAGAAGGAATTTCATCCTAAAAATGTTTCATCTAGTTTGCGTAATGGAAAATCAGTAGTAGAATATTTCTTATCCAGAACTCTTCATAAATGGAGTGCAATAGTCACACTCACACAACATGATGATCCATTGCTTTAGCTGAGAGATGGAATTCAGATACATCTCACTGAAAGTGGCACAATCTAGAATTTTACATATTCAAGCAATAAATATGTCATTTCATAAAGCAAATTAGTTACTGAAAAATATGATGGATCTCATCACTGATTTGATTTCAAGAATTTTTTTTGCACATGATTTTAAGTTTCCTTTTGATAAACAAAAGAAAAGTCTAGAAATACACGAGGGATAGCAAACAAAATAATGAAGCACAAAGACAACTTCAATTTCAAAGATATCAGTCTCATGCAGGCGTGACACGAATATTATTAAAGACAAATGCATAGTACACAAACCAAAGAGACAGTTTGATTAGGCATTTAATCTATTAAAAATCTTTTAAACACCAATAAGAAATCATATCAGAGATGAATAATAGTATAAAAAAATACTTAGGCATAAATACTTGATAGTTTTCAAAATATGAAATTATTTAAGAAACAATTGTTAACTTATGAATTGTTAATTTAAGAAACTTCTATGTTACCTTAAATATCATCCATTAATAGAAATTATCGTCCAATTTTACGTTACCACGTCATCAAAACATAAAAGGGTATGACTATGTTGCAAATAGTCTAAAAAAGTTCTGTATATGAATCAATATTTAACTTATCATATTTTAAATATAATCGTAAAAGTTTGAAAATTTATTTTCTATGAGCATGTATTGATTTTAACTTTGTCATGACTGTTCTAAATCTAGGGATCCGAAGGAGGTGTCCTTAAATAAAAGAAGGGGAACCAGGGAGAGAGTTAGGCAGGTTCTTGGAAGGGTGAAGAGTGCAGGGATGGCCTTCTGACACTCGCTACTATTTTATATATATGATGCGACCAGAAAAATTAACCAAATCCTTACTTTTATCAACAATTAAAACTCATAAAAAAGTGGCATAAGGCAGAAAGTACACACCTACGGGTACAAAAGTAAAATCAGCAATTCTTTTCTCAATATCCCTCACAATTTGATCACGTCCTCTGGGCAGAAAAGCACCAGAGCTAGTCCGTACTCTAAATGCAAAAGGAATAAGTAAAGATAAGGTTAGCCATCAACAAAGTGGCAAAGGCAGGCTAAACAAGCAAAAGATAATTATTTTCAATACTGAAATCAAAGGACACTTGACAGGAAAGTATAAGGGGGAAATCCAACCTGCTGTCTGTACTCTTTCCAGTTTCACTATCAACAACTGATGACTTATGCATGTTTGGCGTCGCTATATTAATTAGATATTCGCATTCCTCCTTGGTCTGTTAAGATTAATCAGCCAAATTTCAGTATTTCTAAAGTGAAGACACTGAAATATTTAATAGTACAGTTGGGCACTTCACCTTAAACAATGTTTAAACACAAGATGACCATATCATGTTAAAGTGGTATTCAAAATTGAAAATAACACCTCATTTCAATAAATTACAGTAGGGAGCCTATTTCCTAAACCAAGGTCATAATTAAGGAAAAAACCTCTCCTTTGGTGATTACGGGCATGCAAGTCGAAAATGGATAAACAGAATATTGGGAATGAAAACTACTTGATGCTTGTTTGGTATAGGCAAAATGTGAAAATGCCAAAGAGAACACTATCCCCTAGTACTTCGTAATTTGCTGTTATTACAACAATGCCATAAAAGTGAGTTGAAAAAGATTTCAAAGTAGAAACCAAAACCTTCCACTCCATTTCATCAGCCATCTCACTGCATTTTAACTCCCCTTCTCGTTTTAACTGAGCCCTGTTTGACAAGTCCAACACGCAAAAATCCAGTGACAAGCACAAGATCATTAACAACAGCAAATTTTTTGCGTGAGCCTAGCTAGTCCACTTTTCCAATATTTCCTATACGTACAACAAAATCAAAAGCTCTATATATATTATTAAAATAACTTCAACAGAGACTTCTTTATTATCATCTTTAGAACAAAACTTAGTTCCAATTCTTCTAGTATTTTTAGTGTTCTTGGTGTTATTTTCCGTACAGAACTAGAGTTTCACTCAGTTACAAAAACTAACCTTTCGTCTCAACATTTATCATGTAAATTCCAAGTCTAGTTAGAAAGCAACATTAAAAGTACGTGAACAACATTAATCTTTGTCATCATTATTATTTATTTACATCTTTTATCAGACACAATCCTATTAGAATGAATTAGAAACGCCGTTAACTATCCCAACAAATATCATTATAAATTACAATTATTACTACTTAGTTCTCTCTTCTAATCTGTCGGTTTCACGGGCATACTAATAGCATTGAAATTGGATTTTCCACGGGATTATAGTAGAAACTAAAAGAGGGTGAAGAAAAAAAAACAAACAAGGTTCTTACAAACCAGATGACGCATTAAAAACCACAAAAATAATAGAAGCATGTAATTCGTCACATCGTAATAACAAATACTAATAAAATTTATCTAAAAACTAACCAGAAAATTATGATAGAGAAAAGCTCTGGGCTCCCAGGATATTATTTCAACCCAGCGCTCTTCCTGGTCGCCATCCTCTTGGCTTCTGCACAAAAGCGAGAGAAAAAGAAAATGAGAGAAAGAAGAGAAGGAAATGAAGCACGGAACAGGGAACGTACATACACGTGAGAGTTGCGAGCGATGGAGCTGAGATCGTTGGGTTTGGAGAGAGAAGTTTCGGAGTTGGCATTGGTGACGGAGAGAATGCGGAGAGTGAGGAGAATGAGAATGAGGAAGCAGCAGGTGACGAGCAGCGTGAGCGTGAGGGTCCAGGATGGCTTGGACGATTTCCGATTCCGAGAGTGTCTGGTTTTCATCATTTGGAAGATCCAGAATGAGCTACGCAATGCAGGAGGAGATCGGAAATTGAATTGAAGGAAGAGAAGAGAGAAAGAGGAGAGATTTTATTGGTTCTGTGTTTGGCTCTGCAACAGTGTGAGAAAGGTGACCAGTCTCTGTTCTGCTCTGTTCTGTGGGCTGTGCTTCCGTTTGCGCGCCCGGTTTTCGTCGTTGGAATAAAATTAATATTAAATCGATGAATCGGAATGAAGAGTCTACGCTTTTGCCTCCTTCAACTTCAACCAAACTATACGTAACATTCTCATTCTCACGCACCATTTAAAGTACACGCTGCTTCTCTAATTTACCCTTTCTCCCCTGTTTGTTATTGGATTTGTTCCCTATTAAACTTTAATTACTACTTATTATTATTATTATTGCAAAAAACTTTCCTTTTCAGATATTACTATATTCTTTCAGTTTCATTAAAGATAAAACATGTTTGTAAAAATAGCGTGTTTATAACATAAGCATTTTATTAAAAAAAATCACTTATTTAATAAGCAGATAATTTGCTTTTTCAAATATAGAAAATTATTTATTTTTAATATATAAAAAGATAAAGCAACGTATTTTTTTAAAGAAAAATAGTACAAATAAACTAATCTAATATATTTAATTCTTTTGTTAAAAAAAAAAAATAAATATATATATATATTATAAAAAAATTATTTATATCATATTTTTTTTATTAAAAGGTCATGAGTTTATATATATATATATATATATATATATATATATATATATATCTCACACTTCCAAGACTCTTAAGCCACTGAAAATACTTAAAAGAAAATTCAAATGCCATCAAAGATCTCCAAAAAGACCTCAAGGAGTTTCGATGCGCGTCCTATCACGTAGAGTGCAACAAATTTTGGGACCCAAATTTCACAAAGACTCCTATTACACACACCTGTTGCACCTTTGCAAAACCACCGACACCCTTAAAAAAGCGCATGCGCAGGTTGTGGTCGCTGGCCACGAGCAAGACCAGTTCATCGTCACTAAGCTCATTGATAAGTACGCCCACTTTTCCCACCTTGAACTCGCACGCAAGCTGTTTGACAATTTGTCTGAACCAGATGTTTTCTGTTGGAATGTGGTCATCAAGGGCTACGCCAACGTGGGTCCCTTCGGTGAATCCTTGAACGTTTACTATGCCATGCGTTGGCAGGGATCCTCCCCGAACGAATACACTTACACGTTTGTTCTCAAGGCTTGTGGCGCCGAGGGAGCTTCTAAAACGGGTCAAGTGATTCATGGGCACGCTGTAAAGTGTGGATTGGACTTGGATTTGTTTGTGGGTAATGCCCTTGTTGCGTTTTACGCTAAGTGTGAAGAAATTGAAGTGTCCAGAAAAGTGTTTGATGAAATCCCTCAACGAGATATTGTTACTTGGAACTCCATGATTTCGGGGTATATGGTGAATGGTTATGTGGATGATGCTATTCTGCTTTTCTATGATATGTTAAGAGATGAAGCTGTAGGGGGTCCTGATCATACCACATTTGTAACTGTTCTTCCTGCGTTTGCTGAGGTAGCAGATATTCATGCAGGATATTGGATTCATTGCTATATTGTGAAGACAGGGATGGGACTCGATTCTGCTGTGGGAACTGGACTTATATCGTTGTACTCGAATTGTGGTTATGTAAGCCGGGCGAGAGCCATCTTTGACAATATCTCTGTTAAGAGTGTTGTACTGTGGAGTGCCATAATAAGGTGCTATGGGACATATGGTCTTGTGCAGGAGGCGCTCACTTTATTCCGGCAATTGCTTGAAGCTGGGTTGTGCCCCGATGACATAATGTTTTTGTGTTTGTTATCTGCGTGCAGTCATGCAGGTTTGGTTGAGCAGGGCTGGCACCTTTTTCATAGCATGGAAACTTATGGGGTGGGGAAGAGGGAGGCACATTATGCTTGCATTGTGGATATGTTGGGGAGATCTGGGGATTTGAAGAAAGCAGTGGAGTTTATTCAGTCTATACCTGTCCAACCAGGGAAAGGTGTTTATGGTGCATTGCTGGGTGCTTGTAGAATACACAAAAATATGGAACTTGCTGAATTGGCTGCGGAGAAGTTGTTTGTCTTGGACCCTGACAATGCTGGGCGTTATGTGATTCTAGCACAGATGTATGAAGATGCAGGGCGATGGCAGGATGCTGCCAGAGTGAGGAAAGTAGTAAAGGAGAAAGAAATCAAGAAGCCAATTGGGTATAGCTCCGTGGAGCTGGAATCAGGTCATCAAAAATTTGGGGTAAATGATGAGAGTCATTTACATTCAACACTGATCTTCCAGATCTTGCTTAGCTTAGATAGGCTTATGGGTGAAGAAACTCACACGCAATGTGACACCATTTTGTAGGAAATGGTGGATAAAGCTGGCATATCCAACCAGGGGAAAGGAACCTTCTTTCGCAATCATGATCATAACTTACCAATTCGTCTGGACTCTTCACAGGTTATTTTAGAGAAGTGATAGAGTTACGGATAAACTAATTTTAATATGTAAAACAATAATTTTAATTTCTTTTTATGAAATTGTGGTTTGATAACACGATTTTTTTTATTTTGGTAAAAATAAATTTGTTTATCTAGTAATAATGTAAAAAATTTACCATAAAATAATAAAAACACCAAAAATATAGAAAGATCACCAACTTTTTTATATAATCAAGACTTGTAGTGACAATTTATGAGCAAAGACAAGACAAAGTAATAAATATGGAATATTATCACACACACAAAAAAAGTTCTTAATACTATTGTTTTTTTAGCTACCATATTTAGGACCTTTAGTTGTACTTAAGATAATTTATATATATATATATATATATATAAAGTAACGTTCTTATATTATTTTTTTTTAATATTTATTAAATAATAAAATCATAAAAAAGTAAAATCATTAATTTATATATATAATAAAAATTAAAATTTTGGGTAAAACATTCTTATACTAAATCACTTTATTTCTGCTACCTCAAGACATGGACATTCACCTTTCCATAAGTTTGACCTCAAAACGAGGCAATGATCCATTGCCACTTGTAAATTTCTTCATTTTACCCAACGATGGAGGTCCCTCTGAGGTTGGTGATGCCTTCTCTTGCAACGCAGAATCCTTGGTACTTTGTTTTGAGCCCTCACCACTTCTCTTCAAAATCCAATGCAGAAACTTCTTCTTTTCACGACATGCAGCAGAATGACCCTCTTGTGTTGGAACCCTTTTCTGTCCACGAGCCCTTCTCTTCCTCCTCCCCTTCACTTCACCAATGCAAGACACCTTGGGGGAGGACGGCTCTCGTGCACAGAACCCTTCGTTTCCACGCTTTCTTCGAACCTCCATTGGAACAATGGAGACTCTATGTGTAGGTGATCGACCCCCCCTTTTGGGAAAATTTCCAGTAGGACTCATATTAGGGTTTTGAAAGGCCATTGAAGCTACTGGTTCCTTTGGCAGAAACTTCAACAACTTGGCTTTCATTCGAGACAGTATCTCCATCATGAATGCAAACCAATGGATGTATGATTTTCTGATATGATCTATGATCACAAAATATGGCTTTGCAAGATAACAAATAAGGCACTATAGAGAGCAAGTGAGAGATATATATTTGGCCAATTCACTAGAAAGAGACAGAAGAAGAAGAATTTAGAGAAAGTTCAGTATTTTTCAGACTCTGAAAGACAATGAAAGAAAAGACCCAAAGACCTGCAAATCCGAATAGAAGATATGACTAAGAACATGACCAATAATATATAATCAATTTCACAAGTTTGAATCACTAAATAGGTTAATTTTATATACATGGTTAGTGTCAAGATATTTTTATAATATGATTAATTAATAAAAAATCAGTTTGGATGTAAGTTTTAAAGTAATAAATTATAAAAATTTACTCTTTATAATAATGCATACTTCAAAAATATCTTTACAATATCACTACAGTTTAATCAAATTCATAAAGAAAAATTAGATGAAGTTATTTTGAATTATTTGTTCAAATATTATATTAATAACATTAAATATTATTGATGCTTTTTTAAAATCATTTTACTTCTCTTTGTATATATATTTGAAAAATTCCTTTTTAAAATATATTTTATAAACTTCTTTAAGTCATAATTAAATAAAAAAAATTGCATTACATTTTACTATGTAGCATTTAAGAAAAAATATACGTTATACATTTGTAAAAATATCATATTAAAAGATACTAATATTTTAATTTATATAAACTAAAAGATACATACAGATTTAAAACTTTCTTAGTTAAAATTGATTTTTAAAATTTTAATTAAATAAAAAAATCACATATTTTTATATGAGAAAATCTACTTATTTACACAAATATATAAATACATAATTTTTCCCTTGTATATGACACGTTTTTTATGTAATAAAGATTAAGATGTTAAAAAATTTAGGGCAGAAAACATATTTAAAAAGAAATTTTCATATGTAGATATATATTAAAAAATATTTTCATAATTAAAAAATTCTCTAATGTTTCCACGTTTGTACTATTGTTTCTTCCATCCAAACACAGTGTAATGAAAATCTTATATCGTGTGGTTTGGTTCACATTTATTTCTTAGACATATAAGGAAGTGATATTATAATGGTGATATGATTTTAATTTTAAGGGAAGAATGGTGACACGATTAAATAAACAAAATAACTATGTAAACATGAGATTTCCAGTTTAAAAATCCTTATTATCAATTTATAAGTTCGTTGAATGGAAGATATAAACAGATAAACTTAATTATTGTTTGCTTTTCTTTTCAGATTTTAGTGCTTCCTAATGCAGTCTAGAATACTAATATAATATGTAATTAAACATTATAGAAGTTTGATCATTATGTTATGTTACTCTGTGAATAAATAAATGTTTAAATCAAATTTTAGGCATTTTAAATGCTGTTATTATACTTCACTATAAATTCATCCATAATTTATATTAAATTTTCTTTCTTTTTATATATATATATACTTTGAAGAGTTTCACTTGTTCTAAAAAAAATTAAAAAATTAAAAACTTATTATCTTCATCATTTTATTTCTGTATAATGTAATGATTTAATTTTTTAATTTATCTTAGTTATTAAATTGTTAAAAAATTTATGATGATAAAAATAAATCTTTATTTTTTATTTTTGAAATAAATAAATATTTTTTATATATATTTTTTTAAGAACTTCGGGGTTAATAAAGTATATTTAGTAATTTCTATCTTAAAATGTTATTTAAATGTTGGATTTGTAAATTAGAAACTAGATAATAAATTTATTTGGAAAATATTTTTGGAAAAATAATTAATATAAATAAAATTAATATTTTAAAGTAATATGTAGATTGGTGGTAAATATATGTTTATTGTTATTTTGAGTATTAAAATAATTTTGAAATGTATGTTTTTTTAATTATGATATAGTAATGATTTTTTGTTATATGATTTTGTATATTTTGATTTGGTTAAGTTGATGTGTTGATTTATTGTATGAGAAATATTCTTTTTTTTTTTTCTCTTATTTTTATTGTTTTTAATTCTCAACTTTTAAGTTGTGGTTGAATGCTTGAGTTAGGAGTTAAACTATAGAATATATAGTTTAAATAGTGATAATGCATATAAGCAACAAGTCATTGTTTAAACAAGAAGGTTATATGATGGTTATTCACTTGAGTTAAAGGTATGTTGCTTAAGTGAAGACGTCATAGAATTGATATTACAATCACACTATAGGCACTCAAATGAGATTCCTATAGAAAAGAGAAAATTGATTATGTTTATTAGTAACTCAAGTAGTTAGATTAGCTCTCAAATGAGAAACAAATAGAAATTATAATTGACTTAAAAATATTTCGTTGAAATATGAGGTGAACATTAATATATGATTGGATATTAAAAGTACAATACTGAAGCGATTAGAGGATATTTAGAAAGAGGGTATATATATTTATGATGAATTAAGTCGAGTTAATTCAAATAAAACTAAATTCAAATATTTTCTCTTACATAAATTATAATAAACTTTAAAAATATATCAAATTATAGATAATAATGAAAAAATTGAGAACATCAATATATTAAAAATATCAAATTTTTAACGTGAAAAAATAAATTGAAGTTTTATCCTTTCTATTTTTATTTTATTTTAATTTATTTTATATGTCAAATGGTCTAATTATTAATGACCAACTAAGTTAAGATATATTATTTGATGTAAGATAAATTAGTTTCAAATAGTATTATTAAAATGAGAAATATAATAGCAAGGAGGTATAAATATATTGCAATATAGTAAAAAATTAATTTAAAAATTACTAATAACATATATAAAGTTATACACAAAAATATGTTAGAATAATACTCTAATCGTTGTTTGTTGTGATATAGCAATAGTTCTAATATAAGATAGTTTAAATATAATATCAGGAATATATATAGTATGTAACTATAATATAAATTATATAATTTAAAATATTTAAATGTGGAATATATATATATATATATATATGAGAATTTCTATTAATAAATTTTTATTTTTAAATAATTAATTAATTTTTTATTTATTAGCTGAATTATTATAATCATAATTTATTACAAAATAACAAATAAAATTATTCTATATATATTTATAAATTTATATTGTATTTTTATATTAAAATTTTATATTAATAAGATTTTTTTAATATATACATTATTTATAATAAATATAAATTCATTTCTAAATGCTAAATATTATATTAGTAGGAATTATTAGGCTCGTTAAACTTTATTTACAAATAATTTAATTTAATTTCTTAATCATTAAATGGATACAATCTGATTTGTTTATTTCTTAAAATAAATGCAATTTGCCCTTTTTCGTTAACTTTGGTTTATTTTAAAATGCGGTTTAAAATTGTCATTAATTAGTAACAATAAAAAAAAAACTATTCTCATTTCTTTTTAATAATAAAATTAAATGAAAATTAAAAATTATAGTTTAAATGAAACCTATTTTTAAAATATACTCTAACAATAAATTATTTGCACTTTTATTTTAATTAATATTAATAATTATTGTATAATCATTTTAATAAATGAGTATTAAGAACTATAATATATAATTTTTATATTAATATAATTGATATTATAAATATTTTATAATTAAATAAGTTTAAAATGATAATATATATATATATATATAATAAATATCATAGTGACATTTGAAAGAAATTAAGTAATGATATTTTTTAAGTACAATTTAAAAGCGTCATTAATCATATATTTATATATTAATGACATTGGACAAATTTGGAGTGAAGAAGTAGAATGGAACATGTTCTACTGTTCTTCATTCCTAGTGAGAGGAATAGAAAACCTTCGCCGGCAGATAGAAGGAATGGTTGGACTTATATGGAGACGAAGAGGGACCCTCATTCTCTCTCCATCACCCCACAATGCGTATGCTTCTTCCCCATGAGCAGCATCATCACCAACCTCAAGCTCCTCTTCTTGCATCCTAAGATCCACAATGCGCCTAATAACAACACAAATGAGGCTAGTAACAACCACATTCCAAACAATAATAAACCCTGCTCCAAGTAACTGGTACCATATTTGCATTAAGCTTTCACCCATTGCATTCCCCTCAGAAAAGGTATAGAATAAGCCAGGGCCATATTTATTATCATCTGCATACATTATTCTTAGAAGCTTCGGTTTTGCAAACACACCAGACAGAACACCCCCTAGAAGACCAGCCACAGCATGAGTGTGAAAGACTCCTAATGTATCATCCACACTCTGAAAGAATGCTGATTTTTTGTGTAACACCATCATGGTGTACCATGGAATTGAACCAGACAAAGCTCCCATCAATACTGCTGCCCATGAATCCACCAAGCCTTTTCACATACAGGCAAAAAGACAAGGTTAGAATGCCAAGCCAAGTCTTAGTTAGAAGACATGTCTTCCAATTTGAAAAGTAAAAAGTGGTATACAAGTGAGCATTATTAGTTTTTGTATGTTACCTGCAGCTGGTGTGATGCAGACAAGGCCAGTGATCATTCCCTGGACGGCACCTATGACTGAGCTCTTGGTATACACAATCATGTCCAGTGTAAGCCAAACCAGTAGGCTTGTAGCAGTACATAGATGGGTATTGAAGATTGCCAATGATGCAATGTCTCCCACTTGGAACGGAGCTCCACCATTAAAACCAGTCCAACCTATCCACAAAAACCCTGCACCTCCAAGCATGTGAATTATGTTATTTGGTGGAAAGTTTTGCCTGTCATGTGAAATTCTTGGACCCACCTGCATTCATCCACACTTATTAAGCCAGGGTTAGCAAGTATCTTTTTTTTTTTTCTTTAAATCTAGTTTCCTACACTTGTCAAAAGTGAAACTTTGCCATAAAATATAGTTTTGTAAAAGTAGTACTATTGATAAAGACGAAGGGTTACAAAATGAATGTAAGGTGTACCCAATAAGCAGCTGTGAAACCAGCAACACCAGAAGACAAATGAATGACGAAGCCACCAGCATAATCAATTATTTTCCCCTCAAGGAAGCTATGATCGTCCCAGATGCTGAATGCACCAACTGTGTAAGACAAGGTAAGCCAGAAAGGAACAAACAACATCCACGCGTAGAAGTTCATTCTCCCCAGCAAAGAGCCTGCAAGCAACACGACAGTGATTGCGGCAAAAGCAAATTGATAGAAGACGAAGTCAGCCATTGGAAAGGACCCAATCCTTGACTTTCCAAGCAGAAACTTCCCACCCAGAGCGTGGTTGGGCTTTCCGACGAATGGCAAAAGATCGGCCCCAAAAGCCATGCCATGGGCCCATGAAACCCAACAAATGAGGACACAAGCAAAGGCGTAGAGGGCCATGAAGGCGGAGTTCACTGCCCATTTTCTCTTAACCATGCTGCCGTACAGGATGACAAGCCCAGGAACGCTCTGAAGGCCCACTAAGGTTGCCGCCGTTAGTTGCCATGCGTTGTCTGCTTTGTTGTTCCACTCGGGTGATGCATCGCTTGGCAAAAGCGATGATGGAAGAGGGAAAATGTGAGAACCAGAACTCATGGTGTTCGGAAAATTTTCTGGGTGGTGGGGTAGGGTTCGGAATATAAAAGGTGACAAATTTTGGACATTTTTTAAGGAATCTTCGAAATAATCGACTAGTTCTGGTTTCTTGTTACTGTTATTCGACATTCTTTGCTCTCAACGCAATTGAATCATTTGAAAATTCTATCGTAAAGGGGCTAAACTCTATTATCTTAAGCCACTTCAAAGAAATTCACCTGTGACGTGAGGGGCATTGTTCTAATCGATGTTGTTTCGACCCTTCGTTTTCGAATTTTAACTAATAAACAATCAGTGAGGACAAAATGATGTAGTTGTTACACTTTGCTGACTTAAGTAAAGGGATTTAATTTAATAGTGTGTCACTTTTCACATATGTTCATTCTATATTAAAAAAAAAACAGAAAGAAATATCTGTATTAAATTATTGGTTTATATTATTATTGAAGACAAACATTAAAGGTATATTTTTGTTTTTGTTTTTACTTTGTAATTACAAGATGTCGTCACTATCTATTACTTGGTTTTCAATATTTGAAAAGGAAATGTTTATTTAATTTTATTTTTGAGGCAAAATTCATATGTTGTTTTGTTAGTTCTTTTGTCAGGAGAAAAAATATGTTAGAATTACAAGGATGTCCGAACCCTATATACAAGGATCAAACTTAATACAAGAGTTTATGAAGAAGCAGAACCCTATTAATAAAGGAAAATGAAAAATTGTTGTCCTTAAGGATTAACCACAAGGAAGATGAAAATTATACAATATTCATCACTTGTTTTGCATTAATGGTTTTTCCTCTTAAGGTTATAAGAATATTGTTCAAACTGATCCTTGTTATCTTGGGTATCACTGGTACAAACCCTCAAGAAAAGGGTGTGATGTGGCTTCATCTTACCATATATCCTACACAACATTAATCTTTTTCAACTTATCTTTCATTTGTATCTAAACTAGAAACAAGCTCCATCAAAAAGTTGGGAAATTAATTCTCCAAAATAATGTCCTCTTTCTTCTCTATACTGCACTTATTTCCTACATGAAATTTTTTTTAATATGTATTTCTTCTACTCAAACTAATTTCTCCATCATCTAAAACACCATTACCCTAAGCTAGTTTTCTTTCTCTCTTATAATGCTTAATTTTTGTTTTCTTGGGTAACAAAATAATGCAATTCTTTTATAAATAAATTTTAGTTCACCAAAATATTACTAATTAAATAGAAAGATAACGAAAATACATAATTATGTAATATTTATATTATCCTGATTAAGTCTATTACAGTATCTAATATCATCTAATTATATTACACAACTCCGAATATTTTACAATACAAATACTTTTTTTTCTCAACATTACTAATTCTTTAATATCTTTCTAAACTTCTTTCAATTTTCTTCAAAAATTCGCATTCAATTTTTATCTTTTTAAAAATTTGAGAATATCGAAAAAAATAATGTGCAGATTAGATTAATTATGTTTGAATAAAATTTCGTTTTGATTTTGAATTCTTTTCCTTTAGGGCAAAATAGAACATATCTCAACTTAGAGAAAACTTGATTTAGAGGTAAGAAAAATTAATTAAATGTTTTTTTTTATACATTATAAGTGTTTGATAAAATTATTATTGTGATGGACTGTGAATTGAATTATGTGTTTATGAGATTGGATTGTATGTTTTGTTATGCAAAAATGATTATGTGTTGTTTGTGTGTGAGTTAGATAGTTATCACAAGGTACTATTTAGTATAATTTTAGTGTATATATAAAATTTTATATATTTCTAAGAGAGGTATTCAGATTTCAATGATCTAGTCACGTAGATAAGAATATCATATGGTAAGAAATCGGTAGAGGTTCCAAATGCACTTATCACTAAGTAGATTGAGTCATCAGTGCTTTAATATGCATGAGAAAATAATTCTGATGTACGGTTTCCAGAATGTTTCCAGAATGCGAATACACGTGTAATTTTAAGGTGAAAAAGACTAAATGAATTATTAATCCTAAAATGAAAAAGACTATAAAAAAAATTATGTTTATAACTCGGTAACCATTATGCATGAGCAAATGTTAACCATTGAGATTATGGACTCTGTATAATTTTCTGGAAAAACTTGCTTAATTTTAGGTGCATGTGAAAAAATATGTGTGATGAATATATGTGTGATTATTTAAGTATTTGATTTTGCTTGAATATATGATTGAGATAATAAGAATGTGAATTATATAAATTATTATTATTTTAATTGGTTTTTTTCACATTAACTTATTCTTGTTATTTGCATTTTTAGTTTTGTTAATACTGCATGATCATGTCTTGATACAATAACCTATAGGTAAAAAGTAATTTCAATGATACAATAACCTATAGGTAAAAAGTAATTTCAAATTCTACTCAAAAAAAATTTTATATGTTTCGATGTTTCACCTTTTATAATATTTTTAAATTATTAATAATATATAAGTAGATTATTATTTCGTTATATATATAAAATAGATATATTTTTTTTGTGATAATTGTTATATTATTTTTTTTATTTATATATATATATATTAAAATTTATATATCAAATTATTTTATTTAAAAATTTAATTTAATTTAATTTATTTGAGTTAAATTTTAAAAGTAAGTATTTAATTTAATTTTTTAAAATTTATATATATATATATATATTTTAAAATTTAGAATTATTAAGTGGGGTTGTCGATTTTTTCAACTCTAGTTATATGTTTGAAAGTGAAATATAATTTAGTTACTCTATTTTTTCTTTAAATATTCATAATTTCAATTTAGTGTGATGTTTGAGAAATTTTTATGATGCTAAACACATTCTTGTTAACTTAATTAGCTTGTTGTTCTAATAATCTACTATAAAACTTTTATATTGCGTGATGAATTACAACTTCGCAGCACAATCAATTAATGGTTGTTGATAAAAAAGAAAAAAGAAGACAAATCTACTTCCAATATTTACCCTTCAGTGTTTCTTTTTTTATGGCATACATGATACGCTTAAATGTTGGTACTTTTAAAGTCGTTTTAAGGCTTTCTTTATTCTTTAATATAAATCATTTCATGGAACTAAGGATCTTTAAAAGTTATTTAATGTCTATTTTTTAGTTTTTTTTTTCTGAAATATCTTTAATCTCTAGTGACATCACACTTAGTTATTTGCACCTTTCTATATTATTTTCACTTTTCTGAAGACAATAAACTATATCAATAATTATTAGTATATTAAAATTCAAGAAATATTAGAAAGTTACCGAAGAGAAATTAAAGAATTGTTGATATTAATAAGGAATTATGGATAATCTTTAAAAGATCATATCATTTTTTTTTATAAATTCAGTACTATTGATTAATTAGTTTTCTGCCTTAAAAAAACAAGTTAGTTTTAAAGAAACTTCTTAATTATTGTAAATGAGTTTAAAATGATTGATAATAAAGAAGTGAAAAGTCAATTATAAAGGGGAAAACAATTCATAATTGGTATATCTTTTTACTTTTCTCGCCATCGCACACGCACAAAAGAAAACATGCATCTATTAGAATGTTGTTTGTGCATCAATTTGGTTTCTTGTAAATTTATTAAAGATTCACCTTTTATGATAAAAAAACCCTAAAATGAACACACTTTTATGATAAAGAAACCCTAAAAAGAACACACGTTTTCTATTTTTAAGTTTCTTTATAAAAAAAATACAAATATGAAAGAAATTATGAAGATTTGCAAGAACTGAACAAAAAAATGTTACTAACTTGTGAATATGTAAATAAAGAAAAAAAAAAACCTTTATAATTTCTTGGTAAGTTGTGTTTTACACCCATGTCTTTTCATGGTTACTAACTTGAGGGGAGGTATACAACTTTTCTTCCATTTGATTTGTTCTTAACAAAAAAATTCCAACATATATTCAAACACAAAAATCCAATGGTAACTAACAGCAAAAGTTTTGAATTCCATACCATAAGGGTTTACAAGTCCAATATTCAATTCATATAAACTCTTACCAAGTAGTAATGAATGAGCCATTCATGAGGCATTTTGAGCCAACCATATGGTCCATATCATTAAATTCTCAAGTAAAAGTAACTAAGATGAGAAGAGAAGAAGACAAGAAACAAAGAAACAAACCTTTGAGTTTGAGGTTGAGGTTCTCTACAAGAGTCCTAGGATTATGCAGACATGAAGCAGCAGTGAGATATTGGCACGGCTCAATCAAACCCAAAACCACACACAAAAACTTACAAGGTTTCTAGGGCAAGGACACAAGTGTGTGGTACACATGTCTGAGTGAACCAGGCCAATATCACAATAACTACTTCATATACTTGTTGTGTCTGTGCATTCCTTGTTCTGTTTGTGCCTGAACGAGGCTGGTGTTTGCAGAGAAGAGAAGGCAAAAGAAGGCACAAGGCAAAGAGAAAAAGAGAGTTCCTTTGAAGGTTGTGTTGTGAGTGTTGAGAATGTCTTGGTTGGGATTTAAGATTTTTCAAGAGGGTGTCTGAACACTGCATTTAAAACCCCGACTACCAAAGCATAAAGCTGGGTCACAGCATTTAAATCCATACTTCTCCCTCCATTCCACTTTTTATTTTCCCCCTTTTTTTCACTTACATTTTCCTCTTCTTTACTATCATAATAATGTTCCTGCTATCCTTTTCCAATAATAAACTTATATCTTTTTCGACATTCTATATTTCTATCAATTTTAAACAAAAATCACTAAAGATTTTAATAGATATGTATAAGTTTTCTCAACAAGGTTTGGTGTTGCTAATCAATTCTTTTTGCTCTTAATAGAAGTGATTGTAATTTCATTCTTGGATTTATTCTATTCAAATACACCTTCTTATTGTATCATATAAACTTGTATGAGAGCATATTCCCTTATCTCATTTTTTATAAAAAAAAAATAGTGATTTTACATGGTCAATCAGAAACTATTTTTAACTAAAATGACTTTCAATTATATTAATTAAATAATAATATATTTGAAATATTTAACCTTTTTTAAGTCATTAATATTTTAGAATTTCACAGTCTAATTAACTTGTTTCCTCAAATATGCCCTTATTTAATATCCAATACTTCTGGTACATTAAGAATCAAGGTTCTTCAAAATAGTAACAGTATTCTAAGATTATAACATTCTAAGTTTTAATCTGACTTACTTTTTCCTGTGCTAATAAAGCAGTAATTTTTTAATTTTACTTATAAAAACACTTTCAACTAATTCACACACTTTGAGAAAATTAATCATATATAATAAATTTGTCATTAATATTATCATTTCAAAATCATCCTGATCACAGTTAAATTTAAAGTAATCAAGTGAGATTTCGATATCAGTAAATATTTACTATGTATTCTCAGATTAAGAGACAACTAATGCTAACAGAAGGTTAGCATAAGAGATATTTTGACCTTGATAATCTCATCAGA